>PRKT01000373.1:61684-74846 GCA_003671525.1 Saccostrea glomerata | reverse complement strand
GTGACTTTTATTTAAAATATCGACGAAATATGTACATTTTTCTGCAAAATTCATAAAAAACTGAAATTTACGTCATATTTGTGACGTCATTACGTACATATGACGTCATTACTTATGAAATTATTCAGTGCTTTGAAGTCAGCATATACTCCCCTGTTTAAGGACTTAATTAAATATTACTCCATCAAAGTTTGATTTTGGGGGGCAAATGTTGGTTAATACCGCATATAGTTCTTTGCAGCCCTCCACCAGCAAGTGGTGGTGTCTCCATATGAGTGAAAAATTCTCGAGAGGGACATTAACAACACATAAACAAACAAAAGCTGGGATCAGAGAAGATCATATTTTAACTTGAGAAAAAAAAAACAATGTTTATTCCAGGGTTAGACGGATAGCTCTATTTACATTTCTTGGTTATTGTTGATAGAATTAATCAATATTATTGATTTCAGTAACTACCAATCAAACTAAACAAACCATAAAAAATTATTAATAAAAAATACAAAAGCATTATAAGAAAGGACAGAATGATTGATAAAGAAGACCAGAATTTCCAATAGTTGCTTCAATGATGTTTTGTTAATTTTTCATGGAACACTTAATTAGTGTGATGTAAGAGCATTCAGTAGGTCCTTACAGTGGTGGCTATATGCATATAATGATTGAGGCATTGAAGAAAAATTCCTCATTTTAGGCAGCGGCCATGTGTGTACCTGACTTTGGCTGTTTTGTGTGGGCATCAATAAATAACCAATTATTTGTAAACAGTGATGTCTTTTTATCTTGTCAAAGTTTGCAGAGGCAACCTCTCTCTCTCTCTTGCTCTCGCTCTCGCTCTCTCTCTCTCTCTCTCTTCAAAGTCAGTTTTCTGACTTTGGGACTTGAGTAATTTTTCATATACCTCAAAAATCAGTTTCTTGACATTCTTTGGAAATTCATATACAACATATATATTTTGATATGTTCATGTCATATAATATGTGATGATAATAAGCTTAGTCTAAAGCTCAACTTATTATCTCTGAAAGAAAAGAACTAGGAAATTTTCTGAAATAGCTTTGTGATCTCTACACATACAATCCTAAGAACTAGAAGCCCCCACCTGGCAAATTTTGTTCCTCCTTAGAACTTATGATGCAGAAAGACAACAATATGTAAAATTGCATGCAGACATCCAATAAACATCTAGACTGGAACATTTAAAGATGAAGTTGAACAAATGCCGAATTTTTAAGATTAACAATTTTTTCTTGTATTTTTCAGGGAAGGCTTTCCTATTCAACCTAGTCAGATAGGGTTTTGCAAAGTATATTATGTGACCCCATTGTTGTCCAATAATAGAGACAAGCGGGGCTTAGCTTTAGATGGCAAGCTTAAACACGAGGATACAAATCTGGCCAGTTCAACAATGTAAGTAATTTATAAATTAATGTAAAAACATGAGTAAAGTTCTAATTTTGAGCCATTTTACTTGCATTAAATATTGCAAGTTTATAAGAAATTCTTGGTTATGATTTAAAAACCAGATAATTGCCAATTGCTAACCAAGTTTTGTTTTATGCCTATAGTTGGTATTTTACTTGATATTTAGAAAGAAAAAAACTTTCCCAAAAGCTTGTTATTGTTATTGAAAATATTTTTTTCCTTTTGACCCACAGTATGACTGAATCTAGTCAAAAAGAGAACTTAGGAATTGTTGTTTCCTACAAAGTGAAAGTGAGGCTTATTCTGGGATTTGGATCTGGGTGAGTTATCCTTCTTGAGCTGATAAAAATGAAAAATCAAAGGAAAACTGAACACATTCATGCACAACATGGTGATGATTTTTTTCCCTGCCCATCTATCTGGAAGAAGTCAAACCTCTAAATGAATATTCAGACATCGATGTGAAAAAAATTATGATCAATGTTTTCTACTTCAAATATTCACCAGTGCAAAAAGAAGCATCAAATTATTAATATTCAAGTTCATATCTAAGGTCAATTCAAAACAGACTGTAATTTTTCTCTAAAACATAGTAAAATGTGCAGTACAAAAGATAAAATTTGCAGAGTTTTGTAAGATTTGAATTTCAAAATTCTTATCTTGAAAGTTGATACAAGTCGAGATCGCCACAATTTATGTACAGTCTTGGCATTCTATAAAAATCACAAAATTGCAACTTTGTAAGAACCGTTGATATATTTACAGGGACCTGTGCGTAGAGCTACCCTTTACCTTGACTCACCCCAAACCAGCGGAATCCCCTCCCCCCTCCCGTCCCATCAGTGTGGTCCCCAAAGAGGGGGATAATGTGCCGGTGGATACAGACCTCATACAGCTTGATACCAAGTAAGTTTTTCTTTATGTAGCAGATTGCCATTTAAATGAAACAGTTGTGTGCAAATGAAAGTAAACCTCTTTAGAGAAAAATAGTCAGTATATCATGAAATGCAATTTATTTGACTATCACTAATTGATAACATTTTACTTGGATATATATTATTAATTTTACAGTATTTTAAAATTCGAATCTTATTTTGCAGCTTTTTTTTGACTGAAATTATCGAAATTGAATTGATAGATATGCTGTCATTGTTTTGTTTTTGTTTTTGTTTTTTTAGTAAGGATTGGGATGTGTTTGTGATATTTCCAATTTAACTATTAAGCATATTATTAATTAGTATTGCCCACGTTAATCTTTAATTTGCATAGAATAATTGTGACTAGGATTTTATTAATTTGTAGTGATTTATACTGATTTTTTGGTTTTATTTTTGAAGTGGAGTGGAGCCAGACAAGGATGATGACTTTATTTTTGAAGACTTTGCGAGACTAAGATTAAAAGGTCATGATCCAGATGACACAGAAGCTTGAGCTGACTTTTGAACCTACATTTTAAAAAAAAAAAAAATCTGCCAGAACCGCATGTTTTTTTTTTTAATGTGACATGTCACACATGCAAATGTGTTAAACCTTTCAGGATAAAACTGAGAATTTGTGGAAGAACTTTCTCTAAGATTCTCAGAACACAAAGTGGTAGAATAACAAGATATACTGCAGAATGATTTGGGTGTGTTTATGTGTTGTCATAGTAACAAATGTGAAGTTTATATATATAAATATTTTATTGTCATAAAAACCTGGTTTATGTTTTTACTGAAGCCTGTTTTATAAAAATCATACATTACTGCAGAAAGCAAAAGAGTTATTTGGTATATAAACACATTATCAAGTTACAACTCGCACTTTTCGCACATACTATACTTTTTGTTAAAGTCAATGGTTTGAAAAAAAATTACAATATTTTAGTCTCCATCAGCATTTGCATTTTTATGTTTGCATTAATTTAACATTCAAATGCTGATTCTGTTGTTATAGAAATTTCTTCAGATAATTTGATGGAACCCTGAATTTCCCGAAAAATACATAGGGCATAGACTTCACCAATCATGCAGTATATAAGCCCCTTTCTACCTTGGTGCTTTTGACCTCAGTTTGTGACGTGAGTGAGTTTGTGCGTGTGTTTGAGTGTGTTTGTGTTAGCCAGATATTTGTATATTGTAGAAGATTCAGTATTTGGGTGGCTTAATAAGAATGTTTTTAGTATTATACATATATTTATTACAAAATTATATAGCGCTTGTATTGAAAGGTTTAGAAAATTGGCATAATTTACAAAAAAATCTTTTTTTATGTGTAACGTAATTGTTCAAATTATTGTGCTTTATTGGTAAAAAAAACTTTGTTTATTTTCCCTGAAATCTGGAAGATAATATTGACCTTTATATGCAAAAAATGATAAAATCAACTTGTGTGTTCTCCCATTTATTGATGTTGTTCATTGCCCCAAAATTTTTATACAAATTAAAAAAGCAAAGCTAAAAATGTTTAATCCTCCTTTTTTAAAAATGTGTATAAAATACCATGTGGCATATATTCCATTCTTTTTACTGTATTTTTTCCCTTTGCAAACTTTCTTACATGCATGTATATGGTGTCAATGGAATTGCCTGAAATTTTATTTTTTGCTTTAATACATATTTTTATCAATTCATATAAAAAAGAGTTATTTTTGTTATCAATTATTTTTTTTAATTAACATGCTAAAAAATAAAACAGTTATCTTAGATATCTGCATTTGATATATGGTATACTTAATTCTGATGAATCTGGCAACTGGCAACATACTTGATTGTTAGGCCATACCAATTGAATTTTTTGCTGGTCAGACCTGAGTGCTTGTATTTTTTGCCTATATGATGTCATTTGATATAAGATGTCAAATGAACAAGAAATTAAATTGATGTGGCCTAAACAGATATTGTGCACCCATCATATTGTGAAACATGGACACTTTGTACCCATCGGGTAAGCCATAAAAATTTTGAAAGACTCAGGTGACTTAAACATGGCTCAGCCAAAGTCTATCAGAATCAAGTATGCTAATGTCAATTTTATACAGTGTATCAAAAAAAGCTAAACCTGGGGGTTCACTCTTAATTACTTTTTACAGGACCATGCATTGTATTTGAAGAGGAAAATTGGAATCTCGATGATTTATATTCAAAGTGTAAAAGAAAATGAAACTTTTTTTCTGCATGTAAATTGGCGGTAACTTTGTGGACTTGATAGGAGAAAGACTGGTGATTTATTTTTTTGTAATACTCAAGCATCAATACGGGATTAGTTTAGAAATGTTTATAGCAGACGTAGATGATTAGAGCCATTTTTTTGTTTTCCAAAGTGCTTAAGTAATACCACATGTAACATTTTTTGTGTACATTGTGTTTGTTTTAGAAGTACAGTGCTTTAACTGATGAAATAGAGAAATTGCATTATGAGGTACATTTATTGACAAAGGAAGAGTCAAAAATATTGTTCAATACTTAACTTAGACCACTGGTTAAACTGTTAACAAAGAATATTCAGCATTAGCAGTTGAAAAGGGCCTGGTTCTCCTATGAAAACTAAGGCCTCACCATGCTTATTTATGTACAACATTATATTTATATGCTTTGTTGTTGTTCAGTAGTCCTGAAATTTAATCATTTGTATTGTTAAGTAAATACTGAAATGCACTGAGTCTTTGTTGTTTCTGGAGTAAGCATCTGCCTCAGAGTCATAAACTGTGGAATCAACTGTCTAGCTGTCTGTCTGTCTGTAGACATTATTTTGTCCAGACCTATTCTTAGAGACTTTTGGATGGATTTGTCTCAAAACTTGTACACATTATTCTCCATTTGAAGGTTTGCACCTGCTATTTTCATCATGATTGGATAAATTTTCAGTCATTTTGAGTTCATATAGGTTTGTGACATAGATTCTACAGCTGCAAGTTGATACATCTGTACAAAAATGTGTATTTCAGCTTATAATAAAACTACTCATTAACATTAAACCTAAAAAATCTATGGATTGAAAAAAAAAAGATTTTGGTAGAAAGTCCATAGAAATCTATGCAGTCATACAGTAAAAATATTAAAAAATTGCAGAGAAAGGAGTTTAATTTTAGCCCCCGTCCCTGGCTTGGCAATGTGAGTAAAAAAACATCAAGAAAAATAATACATATGTGATGCTTAATGTTTGGTGTTTAACGTCCCTCTCAAAATTTTTTTACTCCTATGGAGATGCCACCCTTGTCTGTGGAGACTGGAGAACTGCCAATTTTGTCTTTTACTTGGCATTCAAGGCCACTGAGCAATGAGGGATATCTCATCTGAATGACCAGTCTCTATGTCCCACAGTGGATTTGAACACATGGTGCAAGGCTCAACTCCTTTCTTTGAGACTCTAGAGCAGATGCTTTAACCACTGCCATACTGGCATCTGCTGGTTATTGTGCAAATGACCACACTACAGAAAAAGATTTCTTAATCTTTGATAAAAAATGCAGTTAAAAATGGCAATTTTTCTATCCTCTCTCTCCCCTGTCATCTTTCTCCATATTTTGCATCTTCATTCACTCTCACTGCTTTCTACCTTAGCACTATACATTTTTTCCCTACTTGCTCCCATTTTATCCCTTATTTTTACACTCTTATCTCCAAACATCTCTCATATCTCTTTCTTACAACTCTCTCTCCACACTCTCAATCTTCTCTCTACCCTCCTTGCTCTCCCCACTAACACTCTCTCTGCACTCTTTACCCTCCTCTCTCCCATTCCTATTTCACTCCCCCTTTCTCTCCTCACTCCTCTCTCTCCCTACTGCCACTCCTTTCTCCCCACTCACACCTCTCCATTATCACTTCCTTTCCATTTCTATCTCTCCCCTCTCTCTCCCCACTCTCACACCTCTCTCTCTCCACTATAACACCTCTTTCTTCCTCCCCTCTCTCTCCCCTCTCACACACCTCTCCCACGTGGGAGTGCACTCTCTCACCCCTCTCTCTCTCTCTCCCCTCACACCCCTCTCTTTCTCTCCCCTCTCTCTGTCTCTCCCCCCTCTCACACACCTCTTTCTCTCCCCTCTCTTCCCCACTCTCCTCTCTCTCTCCCCACTCACCTTTCTTTCTCTACCCACTCTCACAGATCTCCCCACTCCTCCCTCTTCACTGTCACTCCCCTCCCCCCACTTCTATGAGAGAAAAGTGGGAGTTGAGAGAATGTGGAGAGAGGATAAGGGAGCTCCCCACTCTCACTCTCCATTCCCACACCTCTATCTCCCTACTTCCACTCCACTATCCCCACACTCTCACTTCTCTTTACTGGATTCTTACTCACACTCTCCCCATTTTCTTGCCTCTCTTTCTTTATTTTTATTTTATTTTTTTCATTTTCTTTCCTTCTCCACCACCCTGGAAAAGAAACGTGTATCTTTTAAAAATTGATAAGTTGTAGTGTTTAATGTCTTTGGATTCCCGAAATTGCCAAAATTTACATACATAGTTTGAATAAATGTACTTCGAATCACAACTTGTGATCTTTATCACTTATTCGAAGATTCTTGAACAATTGATTTGCCAAAAAATATGTCTGTATTTTTATTTACGTAAAAAATCATACATGCGCGTGCATCATATGCACGCTTAGAACGACCAATGGTTCTTTCCCTTGTAGCTAAAAAAGTTATGTCCACTGCACAATGTAAATATAAAAAAAGATCTTAGAATATTTATTATTTACAGTTATGAAAAAAAACTTCGTCTTTGGGTGTATTCTAACGTAACTAATTAGATTTTATTCTAACATAAGAAGCTCTACGTTATCTTAGCTTTCCGTTACTGTAGTTTGCAGTTTAGTTGTACAAAATGTGACATTCTGGATTTCATTGTTAGTGGATAATATGATTCTAGATACTTTTTTCATGGACATGCATGTACATACGTCCCTCCTTTTATCTTTTTGAAAAAGTTTTTATTTTTTTTTTATTTTGTGTCAACCTGGATGTGATAGGTGAACTCTACTGACCATGGAGCACTACTCAATTACCCGTGCTACATGTATAACAATCTCTTAACGGACCTTACAAATGGATGAATAAAGTAAATTGATGAATCAATGGACCGTTAATGTTGAAGGCCGATGCCGGTTTTTATCTATGGGATATCGGGAAAAGTGAGAAGAGGGCTCGTTTTTTAAAAATAAAGTGTTCATTGAGAGAAAAGCCGCCCCCCCCCTTCCTTACACACACACTTTTTGTTGCAGTATAGATCATGTGGCAATGATTGAATAAAAAATAAATGAGGCGTGCAAGGCAAGGAATATCCCCTCTCTTAGAGAAGAATAAAATTATGAATATATATATATATATATATATATTTTAAAAAATGTATAATCTTTTATACTTTTACTTTATATATTTTATAGAATAAATTGACGAATAATTTATTGTTCACTCATGTTTTTTCAAGTATGTGAAAAAGGAAAACAGCTTCACTCATGTTTCGAACTCAAGCTCCCCCAAACATGGGCGACGGAAAGGCAAAATATACCAAATTAAAAGCCTAGCATCTTAATAATAGAAAGAAAAAATTTAATCATGATTATTGTAAGTTTAAAAGAATATTTCAAAAATTCATCAAATGTTTGGCATAGATTTTAGATTACCGTTTTTAAAACAAATTGTTCAGTTATCATATTTTAATAAATACTGAATATTTACTTAAAATGCCCCCGCTTAATCAGGACAAGAGAGGAGAATTTCAATCATGAAAGATGATTGAAATTCTAATAAATTGTTGCAAAATTTATCATTTCGTAAATTCTATGATCGTTATAATGACATTGTTAGAAAGTATAACCTATCATTGGTTCGTATTTCGACTTGTTTCTAACCAATTGTTAGGTATTTGTTTTTATACTGAATTTGAGAACTGAATATTTCGTCTACCTGATATGTACACAGGGCTTATGACGGGTGTGACCGGTCAACAGGTGTTGCTGACTGCTTCTTGGCACCTTATCCCAGGTTTGAAATTTCCAGGGGTCCATGGCCTCTTATATGAATTTTATTGTTTAAGGTTTTTTGAAATCGATCAACGTTTGTTATCTTTATCCTTCTTCGTTTTCATGATATTCTGGTCTTAAAACATTTCCAATTTTTGAATACTGTAGAAAATGGTCAGAATTCCTTCAGCTCTAGGTATAACTGTAAAATTGAGTAGCGAAAATAAACTTTGTAACTTTGGAGGGATTAATCTAATGTTAACGTAAAACATTTTATGATAAATGCAGTGCTTGTAGGGTATGGCGTGTAAAACGTTACTTTCTTCGATAATCTTGTGATGTATATTCCAAAACTTGTGACGTATGTTCAAAATCTTGTGATGTATGTTCAATATCTTGTGATGTATATTCAAAAACTTGTGATGTATATTCTATAACCTTGTGATGCATGTTCGAAATCTTGTGATGTATATTCAAAATCTTGTGATGTATATTCTATAATCTTGTGATGTATATTCTATAATCTTGTGATGCATGTTAGAAACCTTGTGATGTATATTCGAAATTTTGTGATGTATATTCTAAAATTTTGTGATGTATGTTCGAAATCTTGTGATGCATATTCGATAATCTTGTGATGTATATTTGAAATCTTGTGATGTGTGTTCTATAATCTAGTGATGCGTGCAAAAATATTGCATTATTCGTAATATGACGCAACAGTATTCTAAGAAAGTAAAGACAATTTTCATTGGTTAGAAATGATGAAAGTAGGGCTCCGTAGTGGCGGTCATACTAAACAGAGTACGCTGGAGTACATTAGAGTAAGCAGGAAAAATTGTATAATTTAATAAAATTGGATTGTTTATTTATAATAATATATAATATAATTGAAAGCATTGAGTGTTTGAGACATTCTTATATGTACAGGTAAATTATTCCATAAGATAGCACCAGAGTATTGAAAAGAGTTCTCAAAGAGTTTACATTTATGAGATGGTACACAGAGGTCTAAATTAGATTCAGATCGAAGATTGTACCGATTATTACACTGGAAGTCAAACATGCTATTTAGATAAGTAGGGTGAGAGTTGAACAATGATTTATATAACAAAACATATTTATTTACAATAAGTTGCTCATACACTGTGAGCCAGTCAAGTTTCTCAAAGGGAGGTTTTGAGGGCGAATCAGGAGGAGCATCTAAAATACATCTTGCAGTGCGTTTTTGAAGCTTATATACTCTTTCAAGATTTGAGTGAGATGTATTACTACAAACAGTTAAACAATAATCAATTGAAGGCATAATATATGCATTGTAAAATAGCTTGCGTGTTTGAATAGGAAGAAACTTTTTAATTCTACGGAGGGCAGAAATTTTATGTGACAGTGTTTTACAAACATGGTCAATGTGTACATTGTATTGTAAAGAATTATCTAAATAAACTCCAAGAATTTTTTCATTTGATACAATATCAAGTTTTCTGTTAAATACAAATAGATTAATTTCATGCTCAGAAAAATTTGATCTCTTCTGATGCGTACCAACTAACATGCATTTAGTTTTTGTAGCATTTAGAACCATTTGATTTTGAGAACACCATTTTTCTATAAAAACTATGTCCGTTGATAATGTATCTACAATAGTTTGAGAATCTTTACTTGATGCATGTAAAGTGGCATCATCTGCAAATAGGTCTAATTTGGATTTTGTAATACATAAGGGAAGATCATTAATGTAAAATAAAAACAGAAGAGGACCTAGTATAGATCCCTGTGGAACTCCCTCTGTGACATGCTGATAAGATGAATGTTTGTTGGACAGATGGACACTTTGAAGTCTCTCGCTTAAGTATGATCTGAACCATTGTAAAGTTATCGCATCAAAGTTATAACATTGTAGTTTCTTAAGTAGAATATCATGATTGACAAGGTCAAAAGCTTTACTGAAATCAAGAAAAACAGTACCAACAAGTTTACCTTGGTCCATTTCATTTAACCATTCATCGGTAATTCTAGTAAGGGCTGTTTGGCATGAATGTAGTTCTCTGAAGCCTGATTGAGAGTCTACTATAAGATCAAAAGCCGAAAAAGAGAGCGTATATATTTTGTCACATGTTTTTCAATAATTTTTGATAATGTTGGTAAAATAGAAATAGGCCTATATAATAATTTGGATCTAATCTGTTTCCTTTTTTATAGACTGGGGTAACTTTTGCAAGTTTAAAACTATCGGGAAAAATGCCAGTTATGATACTAGTGTTTATAATATGGGTCACAGGTTTATGTATTATTTGTGAAGTAAGTTTCAATAGACGTGGCCCGATGGTATCAATACCTGAAGATTTCTTAATTTCTAGTTTGTTGAGTAAAGTCAGTACTTTGTCATGATTTATCTGTGGGATAGAAAACTTGTCTGCACCAAATTTAGACTGAACAAAATCTAAAAGGTCTGTAAAGTCATTTTCCTCCTTACTTATGCCCGAAAGAAGTTCTGCTGAAATAATTGAAAAATGAGAATTAAACATTTCTACCATTTCTTGTGTGTCCTCTGTGATATAACTATTTTTAGCAAGTGCAGCTGGAATATAATTACTAGATTTAGAGGCTAAATTGTTTAGAACATCCCACATTTGTTTTGGATTTTGTTTTCTTCTATAGATATTTTGTAATAACTAATCTTTATGTATATACAACTTCATTAAACATAATTAAATAATTTAATTGCATTATTTGTCTGAAATATTTGTTTTTTACCGATATTTTGACAAGAAAACGACATTCATGATTCAATGTATTAAAGATTATTAACACTCCGATCTCGATTACTATTTTTTTTTTAGACCTACTAAATTCAACTTAACATTTTATTAATCGAAAATTATATTAATTGCATTACGTATACAAAATATTTTTCACATTGACAATGAAATTTTTCAAGTTAAATAAGAAGGGGATCGGGATCAAACAATGAGCCGTAATCTGAAATCAAAAATTGAAATAACTCTTACAATAAGGAAAATATACACATTTTATTTAATATATATATATATATATATATATATATATATATATATATATATATATATATATATATATATATATATATATATATATATATATATATATATATATAATATATAAAGCACTAAAAATGACCAACGACACGAACAATAAAAATTGTCAAATTTTCGGGACGCCCTGTCCCTTCCTCAGGACAAAGAAAAAAGTTAAAAAGTCATAAGAACAAAGGAAAAAGCGAAACAAAAAACAACTAGCACTACTACTAAACTACTAAACACTATATATTTACATACTTAGTTACATGTTGATGTGGAAATTTTTTGAGAACACTATTAAAGAAAGAATCCGGACCGCTAAGAAATGCGTCCGGTCTATCAGGTATACCGTAAATCTGGAATTTTTTACGTCGATTTGTTTTTGCGAATTTGGGTAAAAAAGCTGTTGATTAATTTTTACGCTTCAAATTTTTGCGAATTGTCACTGGTGCTAAAAATAAAAATCACTGAAGATTTTCATATCAGGATATGTTTCAAATAATATGCCTAGTTAGAATACCACCAATATACTCGGAACGTGGCAAGATATTGCAAAATCGCTCCTAAACAATTTTGATAAAAATACAAAAGGATTTGCATTAAAAATAATTTCTTAATCAATTATAACAAACATTTTAGAGCTTGTGTATGCCTTTTAACCTGAAGTATAATCCAAATGAAGAAAAAATACCGGTATAACTAATTTTCTCAATGTTTGGTTTTTTCTCACCTAAAATTTACACGCCGTGTTTACATTTGGAACTTTCTAGTCAATGCACTGAGTTTGAGTTATCGCCCGTGTTGATACACAGTTAGATAAAAAGACAGTTCTCTCTTTATTCGCAAATTAATTGATGAAAATAATTTTAAACGGGCATACTGCCTAAGTGCTTGTCAAATCATCGGACGATATTGCATATAATGAGGGCAATTTACACGCACGGGAAATTAACTTGTAGTTATATAGTAGATTAATGTAAACAGGTTTCTTTTAAAAATGACCAGTGCTTTCCGACGCCTATTCACTGAGTTAAAATACGACACAAGTACTCAGAAAAAAATTCTTCACATGTTGATTTATTTTTAAGAAAAATATTTTTACGAATGCAATGTACACGCAAATTTGCTAAAAATTTATCTACAGTAAAAATTTCCAGATTTACGGTACTCGGGTGAAGTGCGATTTACATAATTGAACGAATTAATTATGCTAATTAATTACGGCAATCAGTAAATCGTACATTGTATCATTCTCTCAAAATGGCGTAACTATACTTGATAAAGAATAACCAAAGAAAAATAGTATAGAAGGGGCATTATAACATATGAATTATGATCTATTATAAATTTTAATTTGAAATGTTTTAGGACTGATTATCGGTAAATAATAATTAATAATTAATTAACAAAGGCGTAAGCAATACATAGTTATGTGGGTTGTTCGAGAATTGGTGACGCAAATAAACTGTAGAGTTTACACTAAATTGAGAGAATAATCTTGTTTGGTATCATCAGGGATCGGGTCTAGTTTACGTTCATTCTGGTGAAGTCATTCAGTTTGTTAATACCATTGGGGCGGAATGACTTCAATCTGTGCATCCAGAACTTTTCTTTGCTTTTTCTCTGAGCGTCTGTCCATCTTGGGTTATGATCAATCACCACTACTGTCATGTCCTCCCATTTGTGACCCTCAAGGTTGAAATGTTCCCCAACGGGTTCATTGAGTTTTTTGG
>PRKT01000373.1:0-57855 GCA_003671525.1 Saccostrea glomerata | reverse complement strand
TATATATATATATATATATATATATATATATATATATATAATTTACTAGCGTACTCTAACGTACAAGAGTACGACAGAGTACTTACTGTGTTTAGTAGGACCGCTGGTCCGTCTGCTTTCATTATTATACCCCCCGCTTAAAAAGTGGGAGGGTATATAGTGATCGGTATTTCCGTCCGTCTGTACGTCCATCCGTCCGTCCGTCTCTTATGCTTTATCTCTTATCCACAACTCCTCTTATACTACTGAGTGAAATTTAATGAAACTTTCACAGAATCTTTATTACACATTGCCATTGTGCACTTCCTATTTAACTTTTTTGTTCGACACGTATTTTAAGTTTCCCATAGCAAAACATGGACATTGCCATTATATGTTTACCTATGATGTCACATATAGAAGCTTCTGGATAACATTTTATAGGACGAGTTATTCCTCTTTACACATTATATAGCAACACATGGACATTATGGGAGGCGGGGGGTATCATTTAGTGAGCCCATTGCTCACAGTACCTCTAGTTTGTAACCAATGAAAATTGTTCTTACTTTCTTAGAATACTCTGCGTCATATTACCCATAATGCAATATTATTGCACGCATCACTAGATTATAGAACACACATCACAAGATCTCGAATATACATCGCAAGATTATCGAATATGCATCACAAGATTTCGAACACATTTCACAAGATTATAGAATATACATCACAAGATTTCGAATATACATCACAAGATTTCGAAAATACATCACAAGATTATTGAATATACATCACAAGATTTCGAATATACATCACAAGATTTCTACAGGCATCACAAGATTATAGAATATACATCACAAGTTTTTGAATAAAAATCACAAGACATTGAACATACATCACCAGATTTTTAATATACATCACAAGATGTTTAATATAAATCACAAGATATTGAACATACATCACAAGATTTTGAATATACATCACAAGTTTTGGAATGTACATCACAAGATTATCGAATAAAGTAACGTTTTACACGCAATAGTAGGGCAGAACATTGCATTTTTGTGTAAAGTCAGACACCTACCAATACAACTACATGTATAACATGTATAATGATAAAGTATAATATATATATCCCTGTTTTACAATACGCTTCTGTTTTTATCTTTCTGTTTAATTTATTCTTCTCGTGCTAATCACGGATTTTAGCTACTACTTTTGCATACAGAACTTCTGAGCTAAATCTGTAGTTTTAAAATTTGCATATCCTAATTAATGTTAGATAACTCCTGATTCCTTGAACGTCCTCGACGCGCAACAATTATAACAACATGGTTTTCAATATGCAGTAAAACCTGGAACACAAATTGATTAGACCAAGATGTACATAAGTCTGTGTATCGTTTATTGGTTGTTATCGACAGAACGTAGCCTCAGGGTTTAGAGTATCAAGATACAGATGCAAATGGCCGGAAAACTAAAAAGGTGTTTAACAGACAACTATATATAATGAGTAGCTACAGTTTCTTCAGATTTCTGGGCAATACTTTCACTTGGGCACCAACAATTTTGATCAATTCACTTTGACCTTTAGTTTGACCAACTTTTGAAAAAAATAACTTTGAATTGGCATAAAAATGGTTTTTATACGGAGTATCACAGAAATAGATTTCTTGTGATAATGCATCCCTTAATTACCAACGATTTTAACCCTTTTACCTTGATCTTGGAGTTTGGCGTACTTTTGTGTGGTTAATGCTAGAGCTTTTATATGTCACAAAGTTATTTGCTTGTGACAAGACCATCCCTTGGGTTACAACAGTTTTGACCTTGACCATTAGAGATTGATTTAAGTTTGAAAAATGCTATACTCTTAAGTCCTTGGTCATAGTATTCGAACTTTTCCCCCAAGTATTTTCGTTTGGACAACTGAAGACCTTTTTTTTGGGAAGCATTAATGTTGAACTCAAAACCTTGAGTTTGCAATTTAACTTGATTTGAAAAACGATAGCTTACGTAAGTTTGCAAACGGAGCATCAGTGTTTCACATAACATTTTTTGGACGTAAAAAATCTAGCCAAATTTCATGTGGGTTGAGGCTTTACCATTTTTGTTAAGGTGAATATACCTATTCTCAAAATTTCACCCCTTTTTTTTTTTGGAATTCCTTACATTGATTTTCATAAATATCAACAACGATATCATTAGATTCGATAGATATGTTGTTTTTTGAGACCAGGTCTTCCAACAATCTATTGTAATTTCCTTGGATACCAATTTCACCCCGTTATAAGCACACCTATTTTTGTATTCATATGAAGTAGAATTTGTGCACAATCTTATTCGTGAAAAAAAGAAAAAAAAACTTGCTGTAGCCTTCAACTCGACATTTAGATATTTTGACGACGTATTGTTCATTAAGAATAGTAATTTCCAATTTGTCCATACAATATATCCTGGTGAGCTTGAGATAAAAGATACCAGAGAGTCTAACACACTTTATTTCATAATTGGATATTTTACTTTAAAAGACGTTAATGGTAATCTAACAACCAAGCTCTATGATAAACGCGATGACTTTAACTTTTCTATCGTCAACTTCCCTTACTTATGCAACAATATACCTCCATCAGCTGCATACAAAGTTTATATATCTCAGTTGATTTGATACGCAAGAGCATGCTCTACGTATGAACAATTCCTAAAGCCAGGTAAATTATTGAAAAAAAGTTGAAACAAGGATTTTAGCAGTCATCATTTCTTAAGTTCTATGGTCGATACAATGACTTCGTCAGCAAATACAATTTATCATTGAGTCAAATGCTGACTGACGTTTTCCATACTAATTGTTAGTCCATTATTTATACATTGAATTGTCGATGGATTTTTCCGTTATTTCCCGATCATGACAAGGAGCACACGGCGGGTGTGACCCGTCGGCAGGGGATGTTCACTCCTCCATGGCACCTGATCCCACCTCTGATGTATGAGAGGTCTGTGTTTGCTCTGCTCCAATCTTGTATTGTTTTGTGGACTTTTGATCTTTAATACTGTTCGCTATCTCCATATGTTTCACCTGGTAAATAAAAATATTTTTTTAATCTCACAATAGAATAAAAAATATGAGGCATATATGAAAATCATATTTACTTTCAGACTGTCTAATTCAAATTAGAAAACAAAATGAAGCGGTGCTTTTTAAATCAGAATATCAAATTGTTTCCTTTGCTTGTAATATAAAATGCATCTATCTACAAGTTATCCTTCCATTATCGTTCTTCAAAACATTTTGGAACCCAAATAATGATTAATTGATTATAAAAATTATGCATCTAAAATTTTTGATACGATAAAGGAATTGTGTGTTAAGAGATAGAAATATCTCAATATTCACAGTTAAAGGAAGTGGGTATAAATGTTTAAGGTAAACTATTATAAGTAATTATTAAGATACACTGTAATTGGCAATAGAAAATAAGAAGGAGATGACTATGAAATGGTCCTCATTATGAAACTCTGGCAATACAATTCATTAGATTGTTTGAAATAATTTCCTCGAAAAGTTATCCCTCTTATCAGAGGAATATTTCACCATAAGCGCTAAAAGTTAGAAACGACAGGATTGGTAAATATAGAAAAAAAGGATTTTAATCAAGAATATCAAATTTGATTAATTTTCTGGATGAGTTAAGATAATTGGTTAAGTGCAAATGAAAAACTCAAGAAAAACAGAGACGAGGTTGTTCAGTCTAATTGTATGGAAAACTTGCAAGGCTGTGAGAGGCTCTTAGCGTATCTGCCTAAAAAGAAATATAAGCTTACTAGAAGCCTAAAAGAAACTGATTGTAGTAATCACAAATTAATTAAATCCATACATGTACATGTGAGTGCATTGAAAGGAAAAACAGCACAATATAAACATGGGCTGATATTTAATTAAGGATTTTTTAAAATAAGATACATTCTTTTTTAAATAAATAGAAATATACTCCATTTGAGAAAACAAATGTAAGAAAAGATTTCCTTGCAGAAAACTAATGGAACATATTAAAGGAAATAATTGATTTTAAAGGTCTAGGAATAGAATATGTAGATAACAAACAGTATATATTTGAGCTCAAAAGCCCATTCAAACAATACAAAACAGGAGCAGAGCAAACACGGATTTCTAAAACATTATAGGTGAGATAAGGTGCCATGGAGTGGTGAATATCCCCTGTTGACCGGGGTTACACCAACGTGCGCTCCTTGTCATGATCGTGGAAAACGGAAAAATCCGTAGACAGTTCACTTTGAAATAATAACCTACTAATTTCATGAAAGAAAACGTCATTCAGCATTGACTTAAACAGGGATTCTTCTCATATTTCTTGCATTTAAAAACAAATAAAATTTCCATACATTTCAGAAGACAATATCATTAAGTGATGGTATCATGTAGATAAAATTTGTCCGTTTTATATCAGAGGCAATGTCAGGTCAATATCAATATCTTTTCCCTTGATATCAAGAATAATAAAAAGTAATACTGTTGCAAATCATGTAATGCCTACTTCTATATTTCAAAAGATTATATATATTTCTTTTTGCATGAAAAGATACCGGTATTATCATATGGGGTCTATATGATGATATTACCAAATTTACAAAAGAATTTAAATAAATTTGATATTGACTTATCTGAATTTTCTCTATTTTTTTTTTAAAAACTTCAAGTTATTTTTTACATGTTTCCTTTGAATTTTCTTATTTTCACTTATGGCAAAGTTGTAATATAACGATACAAAATGAAAAAAAAAGAAAAAAGTTTTGATCGTTTACTAAGATAGAAAAAACCCTTTCTATCTAAAGTTGTAAAATTTATGATCTTTAAAATCTCTTGCAACTTAATATATAAGACATATAGGGAAATATACTTTGAATATTTCATCTATAGTCAGAAACCAGACAAGAATTAATTCCTCCTTAATGATAGATTGCAATTTCTTACAAGGTCATTGTATCAACCATAGAACTTGCAAATTGATGACTTTACGTACATGAGACAGTTGATATTCTTGTTTGCAAACATAAGCTATCACTGAGTCGTATTTTGGCCGACTTGTTTCATAATTATTGTTATGTCTTTGTTCTTAATCTTGAATTTCCAATGGTCAATCTTTCATAACCTCTTCAAAGACTGAGTGGACATACCCTTTGCTTATTGCTTATTAAATTTTTAGTGATTCATCACTATTCGTTATTCTCTTTTTTTTCACTTGCATGTCAATAGCTTGTCTTGTTAAAGAAATTGTGCGTACGTAGAGCATACCCTTGCGCATCGAATCAACTAGCAGCCCAAAAAAAAAAACCCATGTGCAGATGGTAAGGATATATTGCTACAAAGAATGAATGCGCGATAATGATATCTGAAGAAATACTTGATAAAAGTTATTCGTGACCTAAGGATCCAAATTCAAGACCATAATTATGCACATATCATTGCCATTGCAATAAGAAAAAAAACTTTTTCATTGAATTTCTTCTTTGACCCTCAACTTTGATTATTAAAAGTCGAGGTTCATTGCAGGTGCATTGATCCAATTCTCGGACTGTTGTTATCAATTGTGTCCGACACAATCCTAGGAGAATATCAGAAATTAGCGTTAATTGCACTTTTATTCAAGCTCAATCGAAAGCTAGACCAGACAGATTTTCTTGGCATGAAATGGGGTTAAGGATACAAACCTTAATTTTTTTTAAATACCTTTGACAATATTCCGTCAATTTTTTTGACTCCAAATCTAATTATCATTTTAAAGAAACCCTTACCCTTTGTGATAGAGGACAAGATTGAACACAACAATTGTTTCCCTTTTTTTCTTATCAATTGAACTTGATCAGTTCAACTGAAAATGTAAGTCAATTAAGTCATAAATAAATTACTGTTTTGCAGACTAAAGGGGTCTCTGGACACTTTCAGTTTATTTGGGGATTGAATGGGTCTTGCAGATGAGGTGATAAAGGTCTCCCAATTGCGATCGATTGGGACCATTCTTGTCTTGTGCGTAATGAAGAAATATGAAAAACTATAAAATATATACAACGTGATGCATTATTAATTAATTATGTATGATGTACACTGTCCAGGTTTGCTAAAAAACTTTGATGTTATTTTCTTTCAAATTCAATAATTTCTTCAGAGAAAGAGCCATATAATACCGGTAGTATAATACTGATGAAAAATTTCAACAAACAGAATTTGATGGCATTCGAAGGAGAAATTAAGATACACCTATAAGTGTTTGTATACCATATTTTTCGTAATTATTTACCCCCTTTAAATATTGAATATTTCTTTACTCTTTTTCCAAAGTAAAAGAAAATATTTGAAGTCCTAGCTTTAACTAATCGATTGATTTAAATAATCTCGCATATAATACGATGTATGACATGGCAGGCTACTGAAAGACAAGTTGATGCTATGTTGATTTCAACAACCTCAATAAAAGTCTGCATTTTGTAATTCCTATGGTCACTATCATAATCTATTACTGTTTCAAACATGAAGATAATAAACAGAACTCAAGCTCAAAAGTCTATTGAAAAACTAAAATTTAGGAGAAAAGGAAACGTTGAACTCTAAAAAAAAAAAATCAAAGGTGTGATCAGGTGTCTGAGAGGAGTAAGCATTACTCGTCACACCTGCCGTGTGCTCCTTGTCACCGAAGACCCGTCCGTTGACGATTCAGTGAATCAGTGTGCTAACAATGTGACAACTTTATACAATATTCGCCTTAATAAGAGATTACAAGGTCATCGAGACATAGAATTTTTGAATTGATGACTTTAAACCATACTGTTTATCGATATTCTTGGTTTATCAACTTATTTGTCAAACGTTTTCTTTGTTTTAGAAATTTTTCGTACATAGAGTATGTTCCTGCGTATCGAAATAAATATTGGCAGACATAATTTCTATATTTATGCAGGTGATGATGATATATTGCTAAGAAAGTAAGGGACGTTGAAAATGGAAAAGTTGGAGTCATCAGTGTTTTGTTGGTCTAATATTAGTGTCTTTTTCAATAAAATATCCAAACACGAAACATTTGTGTCAGATACATCAAATCTTAACATTTTCAAACATGTCATTAACTGGAAAGAGGGCCTGTCTCCTCATTTGAACAGCCTTTTTCTTAAGGATTTTTTTTGGGTGATGATATGGTTAAAATTGGTCCAATAGTTCTTGACAAAAAGTCAAAATACATATTTTAAGAAAATACTCAGTACATACATACGGGCCGACGATGAGTGATCAGAAAAGCGCACTTGAGCGTCAGATCAGGTGAGCTTATGAAAAAAAGAAAGATTGAACCAGTTTGCTTAAAATAAGATCATGTTCTTTTATGTTGTGAACAGACAGTTCAAATTTGCTCTTCTGATAGACAAATATCAAGCCTAAAATCACCCAACAGTTTTTACCAGTGAGGGAGAAGAAGACTTTTAGTGTTGATTACGAAGACCTTTAAGTGACAGAGATAGGAACATAGCTAATGAAATTCATTAAGATCTTTTACAATTAGGTCGAAATTGCTTCTGTGAACGAGGCGCGCAATGCGTATCTCAATTTAACCTCATCACAAAGTTCAACTTTTGACTGAAGTATTGAAGCTTAAAAGGAAGCATAGGATTAAAAAAAAAAAATAACCGTTTCCTAAATGACAGCCAATAGGGGTTCTTAATAGCTATTATAAACCTTTTGTATCGCATAAAAGTATACCAAAAACGTACATGTATGCTCGTTATCTAAAATTTTGTCTGCAATTTTTTTTTAATTTAATGGCAACATTATCTCGATGTCAACAGAGCTACATATAGCTGAAGGAAATTCTTAGTTTAATGAAGATGCTGACGTTTGCAGAAGGAAGTCATTAGAATATACTGGAACACGATTATTAGAACAACTCTCAAATGGACACTAGAAGCTTGGAAGACAATAAAGGGAATACGACGGGGGAGTTACAGATCAATCACTGAATGTGTAAAGAACAGAGTCGGGGGAGAGGGGGATGCAATTATTTGATCTAAAGGTGGCTAAAGTACAAAATGAATGGTGTCCTCAATTTAAGTATATTAAAAAGTTTAAAATTGACGAAATGTGTCTTTCAACAAGATTCAATAAAAAATTATTGTAAATGACCATATGACAGTCATTTTTTCTTTATTAACAATTAAAGATTGTAAATTAGTGAAGTTGAAAATGTAATACAATTTTATTGCAGGTTTGATTTTTTTTTTTTTATAAAAAATGTTTCAGAAATTTGATTCCTTGCAAGAAGATGTCTTCTGGTACATATCCTGATTCCATGACCGTTCTTTAGAAAATCAATGAAAGTGACCAGAGTATATAATACATATATACAGAATACCTGCCTAAAGACACCTACTAATTGTCAATTCAGTCAGTGTATCACATTACAATACACAACAAGAAATCCTATAAGCCGCCAAAGAAACCTGTTTTTCTAAGGATTTAATTTGAGTCAACTGCCTTCATTTGAAGTGGATCATATGATACAAGCAACAGAACAGTAAGACAATAAGAGTAAGGGCAAATTTACTAAGCAACTTTTATTCTTTTACTGATAGAATTTGTATTAAATTGTTCAACTTTTATATAAAACTTTCTTGTTACTGATATATTTTCTAACTTCTTTTATATTCATATGCTTGTTTTTCAGAAACTTTAAATTAATTATGTGACTTTCATAAAAAAAATTTATATCTTAAGTCCATCTATAGTTTACCATATATATCAGAATTAAAGGTCTTCTAAAGTTGTCTTGTTTTGCTGAAAAAAATGTTTGGAATTTTTCTTCAAAATAATAAATCGAAATTCTAAATTTACTTTCTTTTCTTAAAGATGGATACAGGCTGAGTTTTTTTGGTTTCTAATTAACAAATGTATTTTATATCCGAATCTAGTATATGCACATATAAAATTAAGCAGTAATTAATTTCCTAATCATCTAAAATAATATATTTTAAAGATAGAAAAATCAGAGCCATCATTGATCCGTTTCTGATCTGAGGCTATTTCTTAATTGCCATTCGATCGTTCCAACTCGTATAAAGAGAAAAATCCCAATATTTTTACCATCAGATGCGTGACAATGCTGAGTTCCACCACCACTGTCTTAAGTGATGGCATCTGAGAAATTGTGTTAGTAATTAGCTCGGATGACATTATCTGTACTTACTTGGTAATCAACAACTTCTGATTTGATTGAATATAGAATCCACTATTTATTGTGCATTTTTTGGCTTGCGCTGCTTTTTGATTCCCAGTTGGCTATTTTTTGTGAAACTATTAAGACATGCCCAGAGAGGAGAGTAAAGATTCCTTAGACGTATGTAGGTAAGTATTATTTATTTTTTTAATTTTATTTAAAAAGTTTTACCTTTCCCTATATTCTTTTCAATTTTAAAATTTAATGATGGCTTTAGCGTGTGTATACTTTTTACAGCTTTATTTCATGTGAAAGTTTTATTTTTCTCACTTCAACTTTTCATTTTAACTCCGTAAAGTATTTAAGTATTAGAACAATTGAGATTCTGACAGACAAAAGTTTATTCAAATAAGAGACAACCAATTTCAGTGAAGATGAAAATGACTATGGGCAAAATCAAGCCATGCGCAAGCGCAATGCAACCAGGTATGTAAGTTTTAAAGTTTTCACGGTGAACATGTATATCTAAAAAAAAAAAAGAAGAAAATTTTTGGTATCTTTGTTGATCCTGACACTGGTCAATTTATGTATTCTCGCAAATACTGCTTAATTCTGTGGCTGGCTGACCTATACTTAAGATAGATAATTTACTACAATGATTGCACTAAACATTATTTGGCAATAATATTTCATTACGCAGCGCAATTAACCTTATTTGCGTGTTTGGAAACTGTACGCTAATGCGGATATCGTGAGAAGTTTTAAATGTTGTCATGTGATAAAATATTCCAAGATGTAGTTAACAGAGGTTGAAGTCATTGTCAGATTGATTGAAACGGGTTAAATTAGGTTCCAAATGACCCAGGCTTGTCAACCTGTCTGTACCATTCTATCTAATGTGACTTCTGGGTGTCAGTGTCACTGACAATGTCGTATTTAGCTTAAAACATGTCTGTTTTTGAAAGATTTGGTGCAATTGCCTCAAATCATCAAGAAAGAAATGTCAGTTAAAATGGACTTATATTGACCTGCAAAGTATCATTTTGTCAAATAGTCAAATAATCACAGCAATATGAAAATTGGAATGCATTACACAGATGAAACGTCAAACTTTAAAAGCATTACTTAATGAAAACACATTGAGTTTTTATTTATTGAACGAGGAAACAGAAAGATTTGTGTTTTATACAGGAAGAATACATGTAAATAAAATATTTGCTGTAAACTTACCCTTTTTGGCGTATGGCAACTCATTAAGCGCTATATATGACGACAATGAAAAACGTTACCATTAAATGCGTTAAAAACAATTTGCAAAAAAGACATTATCTTCTCAACTGAATTTTGTCCTAAAACATATAAACTATTACATGGAAAGGAAAAGAAACATTTTATTCAATGCATAGCAATTACCAAGAAATGCTAGGGGACAAATTCAATTTACTTAATACATGTGCAGGTTTTCCGTTGGTGTGACAATAGGATTTAAATGACAATGAACCAGAAATGTCTTAGGTGTCTTCTTAAATCTGTATATTTTCGGGGATATGTGATATATTGGTTAAAAAATTATCAAATAATATCGCCCTGATTATGTTTAGAAGTCGTAAATGACAAATCGAATTATCCGACACTAAATATGAATTTTTAGAGACAATATTGATTCTACGCTTCCCAGTCGTGATAACTTTGCAATGACAATACATAATTCATCATATGAAGGGAAAATAATTTTACGACCCATTTATGGATTTTGGAAATGTTCTACTTAGGTCAGTATAACTGTTTAGTTTATAACATGAAAATATTTAAATAATGAACTTGAAAACTTTTTCACTAAACCAATTCAAAACATTAAACAAAAATAGCAATTGATGTTAAAAAAACTAAATTTTATCTGAAAATCAAAGAAAAAAAAAATCTAAAAAAAAAATCGATTATAAATTGCCCAAACCCTTTCTGAGATAAGATAAAGAATAATGATATTTAAAGATGATTTTCTCTGTTTTTAAATTTACATCTCTCTCTCTTTGCATGAAAACAGGACAATGGTAATATAAGATTCCATGTGACCGAGAATTAAGGAGGTGTTTCCTATCATGAAAAGCTTCAGCTTCGCAAATTTTTCTATGTGTTGACCAGTCTCAAAATTCCTATAATACAATCTTTCTCTTTGTCAACAAAGCTTCAAAACGAATGCATTATCCGTACTTTTGATAAAAGCTAGCATGTCGTCTTCTGTGTTGTCATGATAAAGAATTCTCAATGCTCAAAGGCAATGAGTTTTTAGCACATGTATATGGCCCTAAATTTGAAGCTCTTCGTAAATATATATATATAGTCACGTCTTTATACGAGTGCAAAAATTCTCGAATGGAGACGTAAACAACAAATAATCAACCAGTCCGTCTTGCCTTTAAAATAGTTTAAATAGTTAACATAGTTTGTTTTTTCACATAGCAGCAATTTGTATACTTCTTTTTTTAGCTAAAAATATATTTCTTAAAATACAAGACTTAGTTTAGTTTGTTTAAGATAGCAATACAGAGTCGAACGCGTTTTATGACGTGCAAGTAAGGCTAACATTCCATTCCTAGTTTCCCCAGAGTGATATTAACTGGAAATATTGGAAAGTTAATTTGGTCATTATTGAGGTTGTCTCCTTTTTTTCCTTTCTTTAAAAAACTAATTTGTCCACGAGTGGTTTGGTTGTTACATAATTTCCAGACTATCTGCATCTGAAGACTTGAGTTGTAAACATAAAAAAATATAATTATGCCTTCTCTTTCTTTTTGACTAAAATGACTTATGAAAGTAATTTTTGTTCTTCTTGAACAATCGAAAGATTTACTGGTTTCCTAATTATGGTCGTTTTTGCTTGTCCGTAGAACCAGCATACCAACGTTGAATTCCCTTTGATTGCTGTTTTAATCCTGGTGAGCAGTGTAGAGATGTATAAAAAATGCTTGTCATAATTTAATTTCATAACACACTCTGCATGAACGTTTCAAGCTGTCCATTTTTGAGTAACAGATTATAATTGTTATGGAAGTATATTTTTCTATTGAATTTGTATTGATATGTGTAAATGTGTGTTGCTTCTTCCAGTGAGATTTATTACAGAGCATCACTAAATAAGCTATGATTACTGTAGCTCATAAATATTTTAATCAAATTGTAAATCTGACACACAGCTTTTATTGCACATGATCCCATCTTTGGCGTTTGTAGAGATCCGCTCCTGTCTTGCTTCCAATTTGTATTGTTTCAATGAACTTTAAGCATGTTTATACACTTCGTTTCGTGAAAAGTCGGTACAGCACTCGCTTCGTGATCGGGAGTCGTGAGTTCGAATCAACCTAAGTCGATAAAATTAGGGTAGCAACTGTTCCTTTGTCATGCGCTAGCTATAGGCAATTGAGATGTCCTGTGTCAGTCAAGCGTCGGCACAAGAAAATCCCTAACTGCTTTAAGGCCCTGAGTGCCGAGTAAAGGTCAAATTTGAAATTCTTTACCGGAATATACTGTAATTACGTCTCTATATGAGTGAAAAAAATATCGAATGGGGCGTAAACCAACATAAAACCAATCAATCAATCGTGAAATATATATATATTTTTTTACCGAATGAACATATGGAGATATCGAACAATATTCAAGATAAAAAGTCCATAAAACAATACAAAATAAGAGCAGAGCAAACACGGACCTTCAAAACATCAGAGGTGGGATCAGGTACAATGGAGAAGTGAGCATCCCTTGCTGACCGGTCACAATCGCCATCTACTCCTTGTCATGATCGGGAAATAACGGAAAAGTTCGTCGTCAGTTCAGTGTATAAATAATGACAATAAGAATGCGAAACATCATTTGACTCCATGATAAATTGTATTTGCTGACAAGGTCATTGTATCGACCATAGAACTTACAAATTATGACTTTAAACGACACTGTTGATATTTATGTTTCATCAACTTGTTTATCAATAATTTACCTTTTTTAGAAATTGTTCATACGTAGAGCAAGCTCTTGCGTATCGAATCAACTGAGAGATATAAACTCCGTATGTAGGTGATGAAGGTATATAGCTGCATAAGTAAGGGAAGTTGACGATTGTATAATTAAAGTCATCACATTTATCGTAGATCTTGGTTGTTAGATTACCATTAAAGTCTTTTTCAAGTAAAATATCCAAATATTAAAGAGATGTGTCAGACTCTTTAGTATCTTTTATCTCAAGCTCACCGTTTCGACATAAGAATGGCGTTTCAAGTTATCATTGCTCAATCGACAATGCATTGTCGATATATCTAAATGTCGAGTGTAGGCCACAGCAGGTGTTTTTTCTATATACTTACTTGGGGTGAAATTCTCGAATGATGTTCAGATGTAAAAAAAAAATCGTTTAGGTCTTCTTAAAGAAACAAGAAACTATATGTTTTCGAAAGATTTGTTGGATTTTTTTTTCTCGAAAAAAATCTCACAAGGGAAAGAAAAAGTTCTTTCTGAAATCTATTTTAACAGGACCCAGAATTAGTTATTGTATTTAACCAACAAACACCAACTGGTTTCTTTGGTGATTTACGCAATTTGTTGCGTGTAGTATTTTCTGTGAATTTCCAAGATGAAATATTTCACATGGGAATTCATACACATTAGTTCGTCTTAGTCAAGTCCTCTATTTATTGAGAAAAAAGGCACAGTTAGTGACGATTTTCATTCATCATTTTATGGAGGTTTGAAAATATAAGCACTTTACTCTTTCGGCAAATATAACTTTATTTTTTGTGGCAGATCAGTAAGTAGCGCAAATTGATATATGCAGTAGCGATATAAATACATGTAGATCGAGTTACGAACTTCAATGAAATATATTGAGATGGAGAATAGTATTCAAGCTCAAAAGTCTTTTTAACAATACAAAAATTGGAGCATAACAAACACGGACCACAAAACAATCAGAGGTGGCATCATATACTATATGACAAAAGTTGACACGTCGTAAAACCTCAATGCTTCAACGTTGAACCTTCTTGCGTTTTGAATCTTTATTTTTGATAGCTGCGCGTCAGTATTTTAAGCTTCATGGAAAGAATTGTGTTTGCTTTATTCCTTGTAAATGGGTACAATTTTAATTTATCGGAAAACGTGTTCAGAGTTTAGAAATAACTGTTGTTTAGATGCCTTTCCTCCAAGTATTTCAAACATTAAGAATGATAATGTAAAAAAAATGATTTAAAAATATAATGATTTCAAAAATAAGCAAATCCAATTGTACATATTATTCCTTTTTGGTTTGTATTTCTGTACAAAAAAAAAATTACAAATAGCAGGGATCAATTTAATTTTTATTTCATCAATACAACATGTAAAATACCGAAACAATAAATGACCATTAGCAGAACATTTTATTTTTTCCCTTAAAAATAAAATGTGTTTGTGAAATACTGATGTCCAGTATAGCAATATAAAATATGAAAAGCTTTAGCCAACAAAGACAAAATTAAAGTTTATAAAAGTGCTAGGAATATGTCACACTGCAAGGTCAAAATCATGAGGTCAAACATTTTGGTATCTTTGTCACAAGGAATATACATTTAAGATATGAAAGCCCTAGCAACAACCGTTCAAAACACATGGTCTAAATTTTTCAAAATAAAGTCAAAATTTAAAGTCAAATATGTTGGAGCCAGAAGAAAAGTCTTCACAAGGAATACATGTAATAATTTAAAGCTCTTACGCTATCGTTACCATTACCCTTACCTTAATCTAATCGTTCAAAAATTATGACCAAGGTTAATTTTTTTTCAAACTAAGTCAAATACAAAGGATAAAAGAAAATGTTGGTACCCGAAGAAAAGTCTGCTACCATGAAATACATTACAATCCAGATTTAATTATAATTGATGTTTGTTTAGTTTTTTTTACATATCAATAAATTATTCAACTTATCCTTTTAACGGTTTTGACTCATATCACCATTTCTGTGAAATTCTACAAAATCATACTATATTATCTTTTAGCTCAGCTTTTCTGTCTATGAAAATGTTTTCATTTGGTTATCAATATTTCATAATTTCTGTTTAGTAGTCGTAGTATTCAACACAAAAAAGAGATAAATATGAAATTAACAACTTGATAAAGTTTCCAACTACAGTTTGCGTTTTCGAAAATGCCATTAATTAATTAAGTTTTGATTTGCAGATAAACTTATTTTGATTCATTTGGAGGGAATGAAGATTGTTGCGTGGTTTTATTTAATTTTGTAAAATACATCAGAAATTTACAAAAACCTAGCTATCATTTGTTTATTCGTTGCCAGCATATCTATACATATTGATGTAATTACATTTCGAGCTCATTCTGTGATGGAATGGAATTGTACCCATAAAATGATAATTCTGGCTTACACAATTTTTCAATTTAGGGTGATAATCAAGTCGTGAATAATTCATACTTCTCTTGCTTTCACTTTGGTCATAATATCATATGCTTGCAAATAATTACCGATTTTTCCTTTATAAAATATTTTTTAAATTGATATATACATTGATATATACATTTATGAAAACTTCTCTTCATAAGATAACATATTGTCGAGGCGCCATTATTTGGGGAATTTATTGATGTTTGTTACAAAATGATTAATTTCATTTTTAACGATTATTGCGTCTGTATGGCATGTTTTCTTGTCATTTTTTTTTCTTCAAATAGCATTCCGAATTATGGCATTTTGGTTTTTCTCTTATTCACGAAAAGCAAAGAAGCAATACAAAAACTTCAAATCGCATCTAAATGTCTTTCTATTTTGTAAAGATGAAATTTATTTTATAGCCAATAAAGGTCATATAGTAATTTTTGTATGGCTGCCAAACATCATGTTTTTTGAATGACATAAACGAAAGCTTTTAGTAAAATTTAAATGACACGACGTTTAATGATAATAAAAATATTGTAACATATTGAAATCTTAAAAGAAGTTTCTCTTCATTTTCATATTAATAGTTAAAATCTGCACGTGGTTTTAGCAAAAAATAATAATGAAAATTCACAAAATGCTCTTTGGATGTAAATCATATACGGTACCGATTTTGATAACACGATGCATATTTCAACACAGTATGTATCTTTAGTGATGCATATGCCGAAACGTTGGAAATCCAAAACTTGCGTTAAAACAAACTGTAAAGAACCCTTCCATTACCAGATTATCCACCAACCGCCTCAAATATGAAAAGAGAAATTATTTATCAAGCACAAAACATAAAGTTTAAAAATCCATTCACTGCATGTTTATCTCAAAACAATTTCTCTTATGAGTTATTTAAACTGATGTCAGAATCATTACAAATGAACGTCTGTCAAATAAAATTGAGAAGAAAGTTGTTCTGTGATTAATTATGCAAAGCTTTTATCTGTATCATTTACTTCGATCAATCAATGTCTTTTTATTTCTTTTGCAGAATTTTCAAGAAGAGTAGCTTAAATGGAAAGGTGAGTAATTCTTCTTTTATACGTATTTTTATTATTTTCTTAAGACATTTGCGAATTCCAAAACTACAGAGAATGTAATAAATATCAGGAATCACTATTATGAGTTGTAAACTACATGGAATATAAGATTTTTAATAAGATTTTCCCAACAGGTCACGGTTTTTCTTGGAAAGAGGGATTTTCTGGATTACTTGACCCACGTTGATCCTATTGGTGAGTACAGATAAATTTTATTATAATTTTATTATAAACCAGCTTTGCGGTCTTTGACATATCCGTACAATTTTAGCTCACCTGATCCAAAGGCTCAAGTGAGCTTTTTCTGATCACATATTGGCCATCGTTATTGCTTTTGATGTAAACCTTTCACGGTGTCATATTTTGTCAAGAGGCAGTGGACCAATTAGACTAAACTTGACACAAAACACTTTGGGTATAGGAATAAGATTTTTTTTTAATGAAGGGCCTCGCAATTTTCACAAAAAAATTATTTTAGAATTATCAAAAATTTGAAATGTCATTTATAAACTTTAAAAAGAACCACATATTCCCTCTGTAAAAGCTTTGTGAGAGTGTAGGTTCTTTTGTTCAAATCATGACCCTTGCATTTCCAACCTGTCCATTTGCAGAAACATTTGTATTTTACAGGCACATCTTTATCCTAATAGAATTTCTATCCCTCGTTTCTTAATACGTTTTACAGATTCGTTTATCATGAGAAAGAAAAGAAACCGATCAGATTGATAATACAATTTGTTTCTTTTACTCGCATCCAAACATTTTTTAAAGAAAAATACACTTTTCCCTTCAAATATAATAATTTTAGTTGTTCCAAACAAAGAAAACTAGACTTTAACTGATTCCTTAAAATGTATTTCATACATCTGTAACATACATGGTAAAATTTATCTGATTCAAGCAAGTAAATGGAATCACAGTTAGGGAAAAGGAGGACATTTTATTCCCTCAAATCGAAGCATGTAAGATTTAAAAAAAAATAAGACCAACATGAAATTAAATTGTTATAAACTAAGATAAAAATCAGCAAAATATTTTTTGCGAACATATTTCTTGACTTCCATATTGTTCTTGGAAAGATTTTTTAAAAGATGTGTCCTAAGTATTATTATATAAAAATTAAACTGTCCATTGCAGCCACATCCCTCACCCTAAGTGGTTTAAGATTTGAACATAATAGAATATGAATTCTTCCATATAAATATGAAGTAAAAACACAGTGACTATGCTGTTCAGAAAAAAAGAATTTTAAAAATGTTTCCATGAAAAGCATTAATTGACAATAGTTTTGCCCTACCCCTATTCCCAAAACAACAGGTAGTCTATATTCGATTGTATACAGTTATTTTGCCCCGTTAGATTTGCCAAAAAATATTTCTAAAAAAAGGTTTTAAATTGTTCAGACACTATTAGGTCAAGGTTTATGATTATTTCACAACAATAATTATTATCCATTTAAAATTCAGTCGCAAGATCAGTATCAGAACGTTTACTTTCTAACAGCTAAATACATTCATTTTATTATATTCGAAAAATCTTTACATTGAATTCAAAATAATTTTGATAGGTCTTGATATAATATGTGAACATAACTTGTGGTGATCGATATCAAAAAGCTATAAAAATACAAATAGATTAAGTTAAGTGGAATTTCCAGATGCTGAGAATGAGTGAACATACCCTGTCGACCTTTCACACCTGTCGTGAGCCCTATATATTGATCAGATAGACTGAATAATATGTAATCAGATGTAATTTAGAATGAAAGGGTATGAAAATTTATATGAGATATTCCAGACAAAATTCGAACCTAATGAAAGGTTGTAAATGTCTACATGGTCACAATACGGACAAAGGAATTTACGATATGACATTAAAGAAGACTGCTGAAATCAACTTCGACTTGAAGCATCAGCTTATTTATTTATGTGTATCCTGTGTCGATTGACAGATTGATCGTACTCACAGCTTGCTAATCAGTTTCTTGAGTTTCAAATAAGATGGAGTCAAAAAATCCATAAGCGGGTGCGTGATTATGGAATATTACTACATGACTTGATAAATATGGAAAGTTGACAAAAACCCCTGAGATACCTATATTTTTTTATGTTGATTGGTGTCTTTTATTTCGAATTCACTACGATAATCGAATCGACATATTAATTAACTAAGAATAGTAAATTGATGTTAAACAACGTCATCAATATATCTTGGTGTCGAATAGACGACATGGGGAAGTGTTATCTACATGTACTAGTATTCTCATTTGACTGAATTTGAAAAAATAAAAGATCAACTATAACTCAGTAAAGACAATGAGTGCCCATAATAAATTCAAAAGATTTTTGGAAGACATAGCCTCGAAAAATCTACATAGATGTTGCCAATGAAAAAGTCAAGCATCCTTCAATATCAACTTCTTCTGAGTTTTGACGTGTTAAATCAGAGTAATTTTTTGCAAAACAATTTTGGATGACCAATCACATTAGATAAACATTTCCGATTTCTTTTTTTTATTAAAAAGAAGTAGTTTTTAATTTAATTTTTCTTTTTTGAGAAATTGTTATATTGCCGAAAACTCGTGATTTGAACTTTGGTTTTACTGACTTAAAGAAGTTTTATGGTTTTAAAGAAGAAGGTATGGTTTCCATACAAATTTTGCCCTGTGATTTTGAAACTGGTGTAAAAGTTGAAAACTCATGCTTTTTAAATAATTGAAATTCAATGCAGAAAAATCATACAAGTCATTTTTCTCACATGTGTTTTTAAATGCTAATTATGACGTCATAAACGTGAATTTTCCCGTATTTTCTTAAAAAGTTGCAGAAGACACCAATTTTCAATGGAATTTTCTTTCAGATAACATTGTCCACAGGCATCGCCCACAAAGATTTTGAGGATATGTTATTTTTTATTGAATTTTGCACAAATTATCAAAAAATTAACGTGGGCGACGGCTGTGGACACTGTTTTCAAAAGAAAAAATCACCCTTGAAATGTGCCATTTTGAGGCTTTTTCTGTTGAAAATAGAGAAATGCTTCACATTAATGACGTCATATATTGCAGAATGGTAAACCTTCATGCCATATTCTTTCCTGATTTTAGCAGAGTCATTTATTTAACTAATATTTAAGCCAGTTTCAAAACTCTTTTGATGTCATTACATTTTAGGGCGCAATAAAGCTAAAACCATATGCATACCTTCTTCTTTCTTAAAGTTCTTTTTATGAGCTCTTAAGAATCAACATTGTATTTATACCTGTCCATTTCTTATGCTGTAGCAAAGAACGTTTGCTTCTGTTCAATTTTTAGACTTATAGACTTGTACGGTTTTTCGTGTACGCGGTTAGATAAACTTGCCATTCTACACCATCAGAGTGTTTCCTTTCATTTGAATTAGTCATTTGTATAGAACCAGTACATGTACTATAGTGTTGTAAAAGTACATGACTTTGCCAAAGAAAACTTTTATGTGGCTAAACATTTAAGTCGTATTGTTTGATGTAGATAAGAAGTGAACCATCATTCATTATTAAGATACTAGTATAATTATATGAGACAAAAAAAAAAGAAATTATAAATCAAGTGTAGCCATTTATTTCTGTTTATTGTGACTGAAGAATAAACACATTTGCATTCAACAGTGTCATTCATTAATGAATGGTAAATGCTGAAATGAACTGTAACTTCTCTTTGTTAGAATACTATTGATTTGAAAACATTTAGCACTAAAGAGGATTTATTTAGCGCTGATCGAGGATGTGAAGTGTTTTGGTAGTATATATATTTGTATTGACATGTTTTTAGTGAGTGGCAATAAACGTTAACATGGGGATATTATCTGGACAGTTTTATGTGTGGTATGCATTTAATATTGCTGCGAGTACCAGTCTTTGTGGCCCCTTTAAGTCTGATAATTCCAAGATCAGCTTGAAATTATTCCAATACATCGCTTTGCAATTACTGGCAATAGAATAGATTGTAATAGCTAAAAGTATAACACTGTTTACATTAAGGCTTATAGATTTCATCTTTATTATGTATGAGCAATCTTAATCAGGAATTTCATGGCAATATACTTTGAAATTCCCTAAGAGAATAAGATGTTTCAAAAGTGCATTTCGTTTAGAAATAACGCATCGTAAAGTAATTAAGTCTGTTTTTTGGACAAATATTATCTTAAAAAAACCAAAATGCTTATACGTGTATGTTAAAACTGCTTTTAGAGATATTGTATTAAATGATATTAATACTACATTACAAGCTGATAGCATTCCTTCTAATTCGATATTTTTCGCTTTAAGGACAGATGATACAAACAATTTTTTTCTTTGAAAAAGATTTAATATCATGTCACACGTTTAGAAAAGTGGATGGTTCTTTGATTTTTTTCTCCTAAGAACTGGAATATGAAAAAGACTTGGAAAATATTACTAATATTTCAATGAAAATACAAATATAGACAAATCACATTCAGTAAAGGTTTACAGGTTAAAACAAATTTTCATTGAAATATTAGTAATATTTTCCAAGTCTTTTTCATATTCCAGTTCTTAGGAGAAAAAATTCTAAGAACCATCCACTTTTCTAAACTTGTGACATGATATTTAATCTTTTTCAAAGAAAAAAATTGTTTGTATCATCTGTCCTTAAATGAGGAAACTTAAAAAAAGTGTTGTGTTATTGAAAAGAACTTTATGATGGCATTTGTAGGGTTCGCCAGAGAAAACGTGTCGTAACTCAATAAAAACATCTAGCGGGTGATTTTAATTACTGAGTATATTTTTACCCATTCTCAAAACATGCTTCTTTATTAAAATAAAATCTAGCAAGACATATATTCTGAAAATATAAAAACCATTCCTAGGAAAATGATAACATCATTTTAAATTCTTTTATTGTTTGGTAACTAATCCAAAGAGAGGACATGACTCCACAATGTGTCAAGAGGATAAAAACCAAGAGTATGAAGTGCGTTTTTGCGGAATATTGACATCATATTCCTTGTCAATATGGATTAGACTATCATGATAAAGTAGAGAATCGAGGGCTCTTTAAACCAGAGATGAAGGATATCAAGAAAATGATAAAACTAAGAACTAAGATATTCATTCAAATGACATTGATTTTGTAATGAAAAAGGTTTGTTACAATGATATAAAAAGAAAGTGTCACAGTTTCTGTATTGGCGGAAATTAAAAACAAAGATGCAAAGAATTATATATAACGTCATTGGTATTTGGCAGAGTCTGGGTATTTAGGAAGACAAAAAACACGCTGAAGAATTGGAATAGAATATGATAAAAAATTCATACATGTCTTTTCAATTTTTTTGAAAAAAATTCAATGATATGTCTGTAACTTAAGGTGTATTTTGTACTTCTGGATAATATTAAAATAGATTAAAAGAATAGACTGTCAAATATTCAAGTTCTGATATGATTTTGTTTTTATACAAGTAAGCTCCTTTTTATAAATTTGTTCCTTTTAAAGCACGTATATTAATCCTGTAGCTTTATGTTGTGTTCATGACGGCAAATTATTGGTAACATCCATACGTGGGTTAATACTAATTTTATGTCAATGATGGGAAATGTTAATGGCAGGCACTTCATGGCAAGGTTTACGAAGAAATAGTTAACAGCAAGGTTCATGACACGTTGCTTATGACAACGATTATGGAATGGTTCATGACGGGTTATGAATGTCTTGGTTCATGAATGGGGCTGTTAATAATACCTTCATGAAAGAAAATGAATTTACAGTATTAATTAGGTTCATTTAACGGCAAAGTTCATGAAGGTCTAATTTAACTTTCTGACGTATGTTACCGTATAATCCATAAACATACGTATAACAAATGTACCTAAAGTTGAGTTTGATATTTTGAATTGTGTGCCTTAAATGTTTAATATATGTGAAAATTTTAGATATGTTCAGTATATGTGTCAAAGATATGAGTAGATGTACTTGAAATAAATGGTAAGTATACTAAGAAAAGTGCTAATCTTTATTCTATGTTGCTCGTTTTATATGGCTAATGTATGTAACATTTTCCTCTGTTTATAAAAAAATATAACTGGTAGAACTCCTTTTAAAACATTAATTCAATTACCAATATGCATACATGATCACCTCTATAAATACAGCTTTCCCTCCATTTGTGTATTTCTTAACATTGACCCCAATTTTAAATTCAGATGGCGTAGTTTTAGTGGACCCGGAGTGTGTTAAAGATCAGAAGAAGGTATTTGTTCAAGTTCTGGGGGCTTTTCGATATGGCAGAGAAGACCTGGATATCATTGGCCTATCCTTCCGGAAGGATTTATTTATAGCCACTATCCAGGTATATCCCCCAGTTGTTGAGCAGCAAAAGCCACTGACGGCATTGCAGGAGCGTCTTCTATCCATACTTGGACCAAATGCATATCCTTTCTTCTTTGAGGTAATTAAGACATGGTAGACGGATATGTAATGTTGATATCGCATGAAACATATCTAAGATTTTGTTCTGCATCATTTCAATTAAAACTGATAAGATTTTATAATGCTGTAATTTGCAAAGGACACATCTGTTTCATACCTTAACACGCGATTGAAAATAGACCCCAATAGTTTAATGAGCCAGACACAGACAGAAAATCAGATCAGATAAAGTCGGTTCTAATGACCCAAATGTCTGATATATAAAGTCGTACAATTTATCATATTTTGCAAGAAAATGCTTCAAATGAAACAAATAAAAGTAATAAGAGTAAAAGTTCGTAAATTCACTTTGTGAAATAATGTAAGACATTTTAAAAAATTTACAGTGACACCGGATTTATCCGGCACCTATGTAATTCGTTTCACTATAATTTCTTACCCAATTTTCATTTTCCAATTAACTATAATTTCTTTTGAAATAACAATGCTTTACCTGACCTCTGACCATTATAATACAAAATCTTTCTCCCAGAGCATGTCTGATTAGACTGGTTTCACTGTTAATAAAACAAAATTACTGAACATCAAAGAAATCACAATGATTTCTATAAGCGATTCATTGTATGCCAACTTTAATTAGTAGTTAAAAGCATTCATTTTACATGTGGCTTATATCGGAAAGAAATTACCCTAGTAAAACATCAAAACCGGGTAATGTTTCTCAACACGGCTTTTACTTGTAGAAATTGCAATCGGGGAGATTTTGTAGTTCCATGGAAGGTCACGAATTGTATCTTATAATTGTCTTCCACTGATTATCTTCATTATATAGATTCCACCAAACACTCCAAGTTCCGTCACGTTACAGCAAACACCTGGGGAGGACGGAAAGGTGAGTGGGACAATTTATCACGTGATTTATCACGTGATAATAAATCTCAAATTCACTAAAACAATACAAACCGAGCAAACATGGATCTCTTAAAACATCAGATAATGGATCAGGTGCCATGGAACAATAAGCATCCCCTGTTTACAAGTCTAAACCACCTTGTGCTCCTTGTCATGATTCGGTAAACTGAAATATTCGTTGACAATTCAGTGTAAATGAAGGCATTTAAGTAGGTATGAAAAGTATTTGACTAAATGATATAGATTGCATTTGCTGACAATGTCATTGTATCAAACAAAGAATGTGCCAAATGCTGAATTTAAACAAAATTGTAAATATTCTTTGGTCCATCAACTTGCCTGCCAATAGCTTAATTCGTTTTTGAAATTGTTCATATGTTGAGCATTCTCTTGCGTATTGAACTTCTTGAATACTGTTTACATTTTCCATACACTTTATTCTGACGATGACTGATGTGTCATGTAAGCAATTACTATAATTGCATCTTTAAGAATTTGTAAACATGCATCGAAGAAAGAAAAAATTTCCCACAAATAAATAGTCATAATAAACAGCAAATCGACCGATAATATTTCAAAGGCTCAGCATTGTTAACCAGTTCATTTATTATTCATAACTTTATGGCTTTAACCTCATGATATATGTAATTGTAAGCCTATCAACACACATATTCTAAAAGGAAAAAGAATTTAATCCATAAACGTAGAAGATAAGGCTTTATTATTATACGACTCAATGAGAGTCACATACAATTTTACATGATATATCATGCATAATTGTCATAAATGAAGGCAAAATATCGAATCAAACATTATTTAAGCACAGCAACTACGGTAAATAGAGAGTATGGGTTATAATTTTTTAAAGTCATATAGCATGTGTCCCCGTACCGCATTTACGGAAACTAGTGGCGTTTTAAGCACTATTCTTCGAATAGAGATTGGATTATCAATTCTTTTTATGTGCCTTCCGTGGCTCATTCCGAATATGAAAGTCAAATTCTTCGATCTATTTCGCCCCATTATCGCTGAATTGGAGATAATATACGCGACTAATCTGAAACCATTCTGCTCGTGTACGTAACACGTTAATTTCGGAATACTAGTCCCTTAGCATTGAACATGTATTCCTTTCTGGTAGACATACAAACATACAAAGTTTATTACTGATAGTGGGGTATATATATAAAAAATATTGTTTCATTCCATACTATTAAATCCCCATCTTTAGAAAGCATATCTTAAGATGAATATTCTGAATATAAAAATATTATTCAACTCAGCGTTAAAACCTAAGCTGGAGTATTTTTAAAGTACAATTTATCATTAATTCAAATACTGAATTTCTTCATACTGATCGGTAGACCATTATTTACACACTGAGTTGTCCATGGAGTTTCTGTTTTTTCTGAACATGCAAAGGAGCACACGGTGGTAGTGACTTGTCGACAGGGGATGCTCATTCCTCCAGTGCACTTGATCCCATCTCTTGGTTTGGAGGCCCGTGTTCGCTCCGCTCCTTTCTTGTTAGGCTTAATGGACTTTGAGCTTGAATACTGTTAGTTATCTCCACACATTTTCATTTAAAAGGTCACTAATCATTTTTACATAAATATCAATGCGATTGAATTCCATTCTTGTACAAGACACATTAAATCGAAATTCTGCCTGCAATGTACATACAGCCTGGCGTGATAAACAACTCGTCATTTTCTTAGTTTGATGTACACAAGCAGTAGCTCGACATTTTTTCTCTTATTTCTGTAGACGTTAAAATCTCTATCAAATATTTCTATAAGATAAATATTTCTCATGCTTGTAGACCAATGATGTGTTTTACCCTTGAATTCTAGCGTAGGAATAAGGAAAAGCTAATTACCTTTGCATGTTATTCTTTATCTGTCTGGCAGAGATATTTATATGAAGGGAGGACTCCTGTTTTTTTAGTAAATAGTTTCCTTTTATCACGATAATTTGCTAACAAAAGATGGGGAAAAACGAAAGAGGAGCAAATGCAATGTGTTATTCGTTGCAAAATATCAGACGAATAATGATTGGTGAAGCTGATAATTTCATAAAGAAAAACATAGTGATTTATGTGCCATAGCTTTATCTTTCGAAGTAGAGTGCATTTCCACAATATTTTATAAGGAGAAATAATAACAATATACAAACAAGGCGTCCACTGGATGAGTTGCATGTGTAATATCTCACTCCTTGTGACCTTAAAAGATTGAGATCATACGAGTGCTCGGAATCTGCACGTGAAGAAATGGAAATTTATTTTCTTTGGTATAGAAATATAAAATATGAATCTAAAGTCATATCGATTGATGTGATATATTCAATTCTTTTTTAGAAAAAAAAGAATTGAATATATCAAATCAGTCGATATGATATTAATGATCTTTTTTCTATTTTAATGATGTTTGAAATTATTTCTATTCGTATACGTTTAGACCTTGAAATTCCAAGGGTTCTGTTCTTCATCAGAGCAATATGACATATTTTCAAAAGTTTATATCCATGCATTTTTTAAAACTTTGATACAATTTATAAAATAAAAGAGGTGAAAGATCATGTATGTAAAATTTGTTGAAAACCTCTGATTATTAAGGAATCTAATGTTGTTGTGACATTATTTTTGTATTAACTCTCGTATATTTCTCTCGAAAATAGTCTTAAGGTCTTCTCAAATTTCTTGTATTTAAAAAGTAATGAAATTTTCACAGAATCAAGAGGACAACATCACTAAGTGATGGTATCAGTAAGATCAAATTTGACCGTTTACTATTAGAGGCAAGGTCAGGTCAAGGTCATTACCTTTTTCCTGGGCCTTAAGAATAAAAAAAATGATGTTTCCAATCATGCGATCCCTACTTGTATTTCAAAAGATTGAATGTTTTCCTTTTTGCATAAAAAGATACTACCATATAGGGCCTATAAGATGATGTAACAAAATTGACAAAGATAATTTAAATAAAATGGGTTTTTGCTAATCCGAATTTTCTCTACTTTTCTTAAATTTTTAGGCTATATTAGTTTTTTTTATATACTTCCTATATTTAACTTTTTCTCATTTTCACATATAGTAAAGTTGTCAAATAAAGGTACAAAATGAAACAAAAACTAAAAGTTTTGATCGTTTACTAAGACAGAAATAACACTTTTTGTGGATTTTTGGCTCAAATCTGGACTAAGATTTGAAGCACTTAAAGCCAACATAGTTCTAGTATGTGTGAGAAATCTTATTTATTTAATATATTTTGAAACTTTAGTTCCTTATTATTAAATTTACTTACATTTGAAAATTTCCTCTGGTCTTGAATTGCGTAAAAATTATAACTAAATTCAATGTTCTATAGTAATTTTGAAAGGCAGAAAGAGGATATTTCATACGCCATCATCTGCTAGTTTTTAAACGCAGTTTACCATTTCTATTTAAAGTTGTACCATTGTGACGGGGAAAGAAAAATATTGTCTTTTAAATCTCTTACACTTAAATATATAAGACATATAAGCAAATATACTTTGAAAATTTTATCTAGTCAGAAACCAGAGAGGAATCCTACCTTAAATTAGTTTTTTCTGTTCTATTATAGACCAATCTCCTTATTATAGTTTGCTTCGTAACTATCGATTATTGCAAATTACACATCAAAAATTAAAAAAAGAAACATCCTTGGCAGAAAACCGCAACAAAAACCATTGAGGCTAGTAAATGCCAGTTTCAGATGTCTCTTCTCATAGAACTTTTCTAGTATGAAAATAACTACAGATCTCTACAGGGATATTTATAATTAAATTTTTAATGTTGTTTGACTTCCAATGCCTCCATGGAAAATGACAAACATGTTCCTTTGCGAGCACGAAACTATACTTAAAAACAGTGCATCTGATTGTCGTACGAAGATCTTAAAAGTAAGATCCCCCGAGATAGCTATTAAGTTAATTTTCAGTCACGATTCTGACCTTACTTTAACATGAACTCATTTCAGATAGAAGTTCATATAAAAGAAAGAAGTTATGTTTACCAGAGAGTGAACAGCTTCCAAATATTCTTTCGCTGACACTTTTAAATTTTTCTCAGGTTCCCCAGAGTGTCAATGGGGAATTTCGTTATCTGTATTCGTCCGTAATCGTGCACTGATAGTAAACTTTTGAGAAAAAAAATCAGCTTTTCTTCTGTATGGCTGTACCAATTTCAACATATTTTGACATAAGCATTTATTGTTGAGATTGATTGGTTGTATATTGTTTAACGTTCATATAGAGAATTTATTGGTGAGAAAAATTAAAAAATGAATTTCTTGATCTCTCTGCCTCCCTGGGGCCCGAGGGATAGGAAGTACCAAAACCATCAAAATATTGTATCAATTTAGTACTTATTCTACTCTCAATCAAACAGTCATATTTTTGAAAGGATTATAATAAACAAGGAGTCCTCAATATCGATATAACATGTGATAATCATATTCCTTCTGTTCAGGCCAATACTTATTTTAGGACTAAGTTTACTTTACTGATACATGTATTCTTTACAAAAAACTGTAAAATTTCCAAAGTCGTGGTTTAAATGCAAGGGAAAATCTCACTTTATCATATTTTGAAATGTAATACATATATATTTTAAATTTCCTAGACATTAAGCAGAAACAAAAATACTTTTTGCAATCATTTAGAGCTGATTTAAGTTAATCAAAAATAGAGACATGTTTAATTTCAAAAGTGTTCAGCACCCCTGGATATCTTGTAGACATAATGTTTGCATTATCCTACAACCAAAATGTAACATGCAGATTTAGCATCTAGGTTCAAGCCCTTTAGTAATGGATACATTAGTTTGAACATATATTATATTAAAAATTATCATGACTTCCAGCACGAATATGAAATGATTGCTTAACCTTTCCCCAAAATTGATAAAAATTAATGTAAAAAAGGTGACATCAATTATCCTTTAATTGGAATGTCGGATAAATCGTTTGAAACTCTTGGAACTACACAGCACAGAAGTTTACAGTTAGTAAGATTTATGAAGACAACAACTTCATCAATATTTTTTTCTTTGATCTAGCCGTGTGGTGTCGACTACCAGCTAAAAACACACCTTGCAGAAAGCCTGGACGAAAAACCGGAAAGACTGTGAGTAATGAATTATCATGGTGAAAATTTTGAAATTTTTGATTGGAAATACTGAGGACCAATTTTTATTTGCGAGCGAGATATACTAGTATTCTGTTTTCAGACTAGTATTTTTACTCAAAGGTAAGCCGCGACGATAAGATTTTATACTGTCAATTGCATAAGTTTCTCAAATGATAGATGGTTTACAGAAATCGATAATTGAAAATAAGCTATCATATTTTAAAACTTTTCGGAATGTAAATTCGGCTTCGCCGACCGACCCGACATTTGCAACTGTAAACATTACAAAATAAATTAAAAATAGATAACCTCACATGCATTTAAGGTCACTTGAGCCAAAGATGTATATTTACATTTCCAATAAATTTCCCCTATGATTCTTTACAAAATAAAATGCAGTTCATTTTCTCAATAACTACATTACATATGTACCACGAATAAGCATGAATATCTCTATTGTTACGTCATAAAATCGCACTTGACGTCAAAAAATATAGTGCACGCTGTTTTGCTTTAAAAATGACAGTTGAATGGGGTACATTTATTGCAAGTCATCAGGAAAATAATTTAAATATAAGAAATGAATCTAATTTTTGAAGAATCATGAGGTATATGAACTACAACGCTTCACGCCGGCATATTAATCATGAAGCGCTAACGCGCTTCATGAAACATGTCGGCGTGAAACGTCGTAGTTCATAACCTAATGAATCTTCAAAAATTAAATTCATTTCTTAAATGTGTCTTTTCTGCTCAAAATTTGTCTGCTGTCTGTCGTTGATAATCATTAAGTTTTCAAATTTTCATTCTCTCCTGCTGACCCATACGGCAATTTTAATTTCCCACCTAGCACCCTAGGGAAAAGGGAATTCGATGTATTTAAAAAAAAAATGCCACGCAATCTTGAACGGACTGATACTTAATTTTTAGTGAAATAAAACTGCATTTTTCAAGAAATCTTGTCGACAAAAAAAAAAGAAACCTGGGTCTTGGGTCTAAATGTTGAAACTTACGTAAAAACTTAACAACATACTGAAGATAAAAAAGTTTGTTGAAATAAATACCCTTGAAAATAAAAGAAAAAAAATCTTTAAAAGTATTTTTTCCGAAAAAGCAATGATAGGAATCTATATAGGAGAACAAGGATATCGGTATATATATATATATATATATATATATATATATATATATATATATATATATATATATATATATATATTTATATATATATATATATATATATATATATATATATATATATATATATATATATATATATATATATATATATATATATATATATATATATATATATATATATATATATATATTGTTATTAACATTTTAAGAACCACAGTGAGAATGGCTATACGTAAACTGACCTACGCTCCTAGCGACGTTAAGGCCCCTCCACCGAAGGCAGAACTAAACAAAAATGGGATCAAGCTGGAAGCCTCTCTCTTGAAGGAAGTATGTTTTTTTCTTAATAAAGAATCAAACAAAAACAGTCTCTGTATTCTGTTTAAAATAAAAAACATTACTTCATAACATAAATAGCATTTTTACTATCTTTTGGAGCACTGTTACAACGCATGTTTAAAAAATACGCACTATGAAAAAAATTTCAAAGTGCGTAATCAACATTGTTTTCTTTTTAAAGTGCGTTAATATCAACCATTATAACACACTTTGAAAAAAGAATTTGTATGGCTTAGTCAATATTTTTGCAAATCTTAGGTATGATAAATAGTTGAATCTGTTGGATAATTTTTTGGTGATAAAGTCATTTCAAGATGTGAAATTAGGCGATTTTGATTTATCCATGCTTTGAAAATTCTTTGTCTCTTTCATGTTTTACTGTGCTTAAATTTTTCCAGTTTGCATGCATTTTATGTATACTTAAATCTATTGAAAAATTCACCATCATACCAGTTATGAAAATGTTTTTCAAAGTGCGTTGATTCTGTCCCAATTTTAACTCGCTTTGACATTAATTTTCAAAGTGTGTTGCCACAGTGCATGATTTTAGTAATTAGGAACCGTTTTACTTTTATAAGGCTATATCTTCCGTGAATAATACTAGTCATAAAATAATACTATAATAATACTAATCATCGAAATGACTAAGTTTGTTAAAATTTACAAGATTTCAGTGTATACAGAGCAAAATTAATATTATTATTTACCATTTTTGTCTGGTATAAGAATAGAGAGAAGAACATTTTGAAGCCAATCAAGGCCGGGCCGCCAACCTCTGGAGTTTCTGAAGTCGTATAACTAAGATGTATTATTTATTTTTTCAGAAATACTACCATGGGGAAAGTATTGATGTACGTATTTCGATAGACAATACTTCCAATAAAACCATCAAAAGGATCAAACTGGCTGGTAATGTCATTCACTTTATGACGAAAATTTGACACAGAAATTTGAAGTTAATACTTTCAAACAGATATGGTATAAGAGCGTGTTTTTATTATTCTTTAATCTAAAAATTATTATGACTATTAAATTTGTATTGTATGCAGAGTAAAAGAATCGAACACACTCGTAAATGCAATAATCGAGCTCATTCAAAGATATTTATGAAACTTTACGAAAAATAGTTTACATGTAGTCATTAAAATAATAATATAAGGATTTTTTAACGTAAGAGACAGATAACAATACAATAAAAACAAAAGAAACAAATAAGAAAGAAACAAACAAATAAGCAAAGAAAAGAGCAGACAAAAACATCCGAATACGTTGGATATTTCTGTTTATCTCTCATCTAAGCCTTTTGTTACCTCTCTCCTACACATTGATAGATTATATGATGGCATGCACGGAAACAAACCTGATTCTAAGAAAGCCATGTACGATAAAGGGAAAAATAAAATGAATGTGATGATGGCATGTCGGATATTTTCTACATCGAGTGACTTTATTTTGATCCCCATTTCGTGTATGTTCCTAAGATTTGAAGAAATGCTCGATAAGGCAACATATTTTGTGCGTGCCACTTGATTTCTGTCACCCCCGCAAAATTTTTCATTTCTTTTTATTTACATTGCGTAATATCATAATATGTTTTAAAATAAAACATTTTATGAACTTCTTTTTACATTATAATCACTTTCACTTACAAACACTTACTAGCATAGTTTCATTCTTAAGTTGATTATAAAAATGAAAAAAATGGTTAGAGAAGTGTTTTTAAATTGATTTTGAGCGTGAATGCTGTTCGTTTTCTCCATGTTCATATCAAAAAGAAAAATAAACTTCCCGCATATACATACCGAAAGTATCTAATAGATAGAAAAAATGTAAGGTACAAAATAGGAAAGTATATATCATGTAAAAAAATATACGTACACTAAATCAGTACTTTTACACAAAGGTTTCTTGAATTAATACAAACACTAACAATTAAATAATGAATATATATAAATATGGCTCAGTGGACTAGTGATTAATCTTTTACGAAATAAACGTGCCATATTATGAGTAGGACTATAGAGTAAAGAAATACGCACGCTAGCTCTCGATTCCCGCCTACATTCTGTAACTAATTAATTAAAAACAAATGGCAATTTGTCAGTATTTTCTTTGTTTAATACAGAGAACAGTTCAATGGACATTGATGAATTGTCATAATACCAGCGCTTAGTAGCAAATTAGCCATACCTAGCTTTTGGAAAAAAGGGGGGTATAGGAAATGTTCCATTAAAATAGGACTTTCAGGCATCACCATATTTTGAAATAGTCTTGGATATGATTAAATGTTCCTTATATCTTTTCTTATGTTTTGGGCAAATAAATACAACATAAATACATTAATAAAATAAAATGTTTCAGTAAAAAATCTCTTTCGAATTAGTGGAAAATAAGCATTTTTGTCGATTTTTATCAATAAACATTTGTCCCCCCGTGTCACACAAAAAGCTTTGGTATGAATTTGTGAAATAATAGTCCATATTTCCTGTAAAAATGAATTTTTGTGACACGAGGGGGAAAGATGTTTTTAAAATATTTTTCGTTCACCGTTGATTTCTATAGTAAAAAAAAAGTTTTGCCAAAGTTTTAGAGTTACCTTTCTTTGTTTTCCCTAATAAGTATTGTTTTATGAAAATTCATATAATTATCAATAAATAATATCAAAAATTCATCGAATATGTTAACTTTTGAAAATTGACTTGGAGGTAGGCGGGAGAACAATGCTATCGTTCGCAGTTCTTTATGATACATGTACCTACTCACCATACAGACACTAAGTGAAACTAGAGGTACTGTGAGCGATAAGCTCACTAAATGATACCCCCCGCCTCCATATAGTTATAATGACAAAGTACATGTTTTGCTGTGGCCGGGAAACCCAAAATATGTGTCGGATCAAAAAGTAAAATAGGAGGTGCACAATGGCAATATGTAATAAATTCTGTGAGAGTTTCATCAAATTTCATTCAGTGGTATGAGAGGAGTTGCGGATAAGAAATGGTTACCCGAAAGCGTAACAGACGGACGGACAGCTAGACGGACGGACGTACAGACGGATGGAATTAATGATTACTATATACCCTCCCGCTTTTCAAGCGGGGGGTATAATAATGCCGAAAAATTACGTTTTCCTTGAATCCATACATGAACTAGCACAATATTAAACTACTGGAGTATTACGAAGTATACGCTACATCATGAAATAAAACGTTGTTTAAACTATGGATAATAATCCACCCCCCTGCTTGAAAAGTGGGAGGATATATAGTAATCGGTATGTCCGTCCGTCCGTCTGTACGTCCGTCTGTCCTTTCGTCCGTCTGTTACTCTTTGGGGTACCCATCTCTCATATGCAGCTCCTCCCATACCACTGAAGGAAATTTAATGAAACTTTCACAGAATCTTAATTATGTATTGCCATTGTGCACCTCCTATTTTACTTTCTGATCTGAAATATATTTTGAATTTTCCAGAGCAAAACATGGACACTGCCATTATATTCATATGGGAGGCGGGGGTATCATTTAGTGAGCTCATTGCTCACAGTATCCTAGTTTTTTTTACTTCCAAATATAGAATACCTTTTAAAATAATGTTTCTTGTGTGCTAAGCATTAGTACAAAAGCATATATATCATATAAGTAAACAGAGGTGCAAAAGCTTTCCAAAATAATCAATTCAAGGTTTATGCCAGAATCCAATTCAACTAATCTAAATGTTATACATTTATTTCGAGGGGAATAAAAAATTGGTCTCTGCCTTTACAAAGCAGTCAAAGAGTTGGCAGGAATATAAAACACCTAAGCTAATAACACAATCACAGAAAAAAAGCACAAATGTTTAAAGTTTTTATCAACTTACCTTTAAACAGGTTAAGTGTGAGTTACATGTCAAGGTCTGAAAGTTCCAACCAATCAAAATTAACTCGCCAACTAACATGTATAGCCTTGGTCAGTATCATTAATCAAAATTCTTAAAAACTCAACATACAATATATCATGATTTACATACACTGTACATGTATATACGCTAAAACTTCCAATTTATCTCTTTTTGGTGTTCTTAAAATCTTCGACTTTTATTTATCCATAACACATTCCTCCAGTTGTTCAAAAGACAATGGTAACCCTACATGTGCTTTGTGAAGAAGAACAGGAGCTAAAAATTCCTGATCAAAATTTTCAGTAAGTACAAGAATTTAATTTACTCACTATATACCCCTCCTGTTTTTGAAAATAATTCTTCCATTCTTCATCCTTTCAAATTAAAAAAATCATTTATAGTATAAATCCTTTGCAGTATTGTGAGATTTGTCTTAATTTTGATTTGTACTTTCGGTTTCCAGGGAGGGATTCCCTATCAGGGCTGGTCAGACGGGGTTTTGTAGGATGTACCATCTCACACCATTAATAGAAAACAACAGAGACAAGAGGGGTCTAGCTCTGGACGGCAAACTGAAGCACGAAGACACGAACCTAGCGTGCTCCACCAAGTCAGTTTTTAGACAAATCTAAATGAATGGCTAGCTCTTAATTGAAGTGTATATTGTTGGGAGACTGAGTACAAGTCTGCGTAAAAATAATCACTTCTTTTAAGGATTGCTAAGTTTCATACCAAAGCGTGAAAGAGAGTCGAATTGTAGCATTTTTAACATGTAATTTTTTTCTATAAAGGGTTTACAATGTCTTACACATCATATCCACAAGAAAGATTTTAACATCAAGTTAACCTTTACTTATGCATTACGTATTTTTTTTATTTTCAAAAATCAAATTTATGTTTATTATTTCGGGACTTAAAAGTTTATACTATGTGAAATATTATTATAAAAAATTTGCATTTATCATGGATGTCTACTTTCGTTAATTTATTCTGTTTTCGTCATTAAAATGGAGCTTTTCTTTTATTACAAGTTGTCAATAAAAGAATGAAAGAATTCGTATAATGGAATTCTAAAATAATCAATTTGCTTCACTTTTTTTTTTTCGAAAATATTGAATCTTGTGTCCTTACAGGATGTCGGAGAACCTACAGAAGGAGAACTCTGGTATTATTGTGGCCTACAAGGTGGTTATTAAGCTTGTTCTGGGGTTTGGGTCTTCGTAAGTTTTTTATGCATATTAGTATTACTTAGACAAAAAAAATTAAAAGTCTAAACGTTGATGTGACAATTTGAAGTTCATATAATATTTGTATAGAAATTACTTTTCCTAAGAGAGATAAATCAATGTTTTTCCTTTGTATTTTATGACAACTGGGTCTTTTTGCTGTCATCTAACAATTGATAAAGGAAACAAGAATGGAAAAAAATATATTTACTGATTGAAACAAAGAGGAAAAATCAATGAATCAATCAATCAATTAATCAAAAAATACACTATTTTAAATTTTGCAAATTATTACAAGCACTCCCTTTTCACCAAAGAAATATAAAAGGTAAACAGAAGAGAAATCTTTCAAATATGGATTTAGTTACATCGTTACCAAAATATGGTTTTTAAGTGAAAAACATAATGACTATTATAGCCATTGTTTATAGCATTTTTTTTTACTTGTTTCAGTGATGTAGTTTTAGAGCTGCCTTTCACCTTGACCCACCCAATACCAGATCATCCCTCAAGGTCCAGCAGCTTCCGAAGTTCCGTAGCAGACGACACGGTTATCCCTAGGTAGAACTGTCGATAGACATTTAAAAAATCTAAATCAATTTTTCTCATTTGCCGATAAGAGAAACAGGATTTCGAGAGAAAAATCTTGTCTTTCATAAAAAGATATTGTTACATGTACAAGGATTTATACATGTACATGTATAACGTCAATGTCTTTATCGTATTTTGATCATTTTGTAAAAAAAGGCATTATTTATTTCCAGCAATTGAAAAGTAACTCTAAGTTGAACTTGAAAATATCAAAGAATACTCAAATGATTGTATATTGTTTAATGTCCCTCTAGAGAAAACAAATGTATCCTTTCTTCAATGGTAATCTTCATGAATTAATTTTTTATCTATTGTAGTGAAGACATGATGGAGGACGATTTAGTGTTTCAGGAGTTTAACAGGGCACCGATTGCTGAACCTGAGAATTTCAAGGAAGATCAAGCTCAACAAGAAAATAATGATGAATAATCATAAAATTATTGACGACATTCGCCAAGAAAAGAATAATGAATAAATTAATGTATTATAATCTAAGAATATTCAGTGACATTTATATTCTCCTTGTCTGTCCATAGTTGTTGTACTCTAACAGTAAAATTTTAATTATGAACCGATTATTGTTAAAATATTTAGCAAAATGTTAATTGAACACTGTTTTTGATTTTATGTATTGATGACCAAGAAAAATATTGTGAATGCTAAGACATATCAACGTTTTTGCACGCCTTTTTTTTTAATTGTTACTAAGCTCTTTCTACAAAAACGTTTCTCCATCTTCATGTTACAAGGTAGTTTGTTTCGTAACTATTTTTTGTTAATTAAACGTCAACTCGATAGAAATAAACTTTTTGGGGTATGATTTTAAATTAATTCAGAAGAGGTATGATTTTTATTCAAATAATCAAATCAAAGTTTATTTCGTTCATATTTTTTCTTTCAATAATTCGCATATTTCTTTATTAGTGAATTTTTCACTCTAATTTGCATACCGTTAGCGCTATAATGTATAATGACTTCCGTTAAATTAACTTTTTCAAGATATTTTGAAAATTGAAAGTAACAATTATTTGATTCTTTACATTTTAAATTAATGCTATGTGAACAAGTTTCCATTTTTTTTCTTTTTTTTTTTTTTTACATTTTTTCTTACCTAACAAAATGCATTTTTATGTTGACGTAAAATTGTATTCAATTATACCTGATGGCGAATTTTACTTTAATATGTACAGTAATTCTCATACTAAATTAAATAAAAAAGACATTAAAAGCTTTTCTTCTACTTTTGAACAATAAAACGTGAGGGTGGAGGCATCCTTTCAGTCTCATCTTTAGTCTTTGTTAAAAATTGTGATTTTGGAACAATTGTCATATGTTTAATTTATTGTTATTCTTCAAGATTTTCCATATTATTTTTCTTAAGCTGTAACCTTTCTTTCTGAAAAATTTTCTATGTATAAAAATGTATAGTAATTCAATTATTTTTTGCATTAGATATTAAAATAAAAGAAAGCTTCAAACTGATTTGTTATTTCAAACAATTTTTTCACCAAAAAGGATTGTCAATTAATATCACTAATTAGATTTATGTGATTTTGCTCCTTCATTGTCAGCAGATTTAGAAAAGAAGAATGTATTCAAAAACTTATAGTGTCTCCTTCGTGTAAAAAAGAAGCCTCTTGCCGTTCCATTTTATTCAACATTTAGATACTTCAGTTAACAATACTTCAAATAAAAGACATCATAGAATTTGGAATATCAGTTGAACCATTGAATGTTTACTAGTAAAGAAAGACATATGATTGATGTCAAAATATCAACTATACTTTATGATAATCTCTATTATAAAGTCAATTTTCCTTATTGCTACTTAGCAAATACCATTAAAAATATGGAAAAATGTTTCCTAGTTGAATCGAAAAACAATAGCGTGATGTACAAACGAACAGATTCTAACATGAGAACAGCCAATAATAAATAAGTCAACAATACAATTATACTATCACTTTTTTTTTCTTAAATCAACATTTCACAAATTATATCGATACTACCTTGTTTAAAAACAACGATGGAGACTATCTTGCTTTTTTCTTAGCTTGAAAAAATTGTGTGGGCTTTCTTCCGAAAATTGATTGTCATGACAAGTCTCTTTTTTCTCTAGAAATGAAGTAGAATTTTCATTTTAAGGGTTAAATCCAAACCACCTTCTGCAAACTATCACGAAAGCTATGCTAATGCGGACGATAAATACAAAGTCATGTAAATGTTATAATATATAACTTTCGCTTCTGTAAAACTCAAGGTATGCAGCGAATATGTACATTATTACAAATAAATATACACATATAGGAATATTCGTTTCAATACCTGACGTTTACAGAAACGAGGGGTCTATCAATCTCGTCTATCTTCATAGTATTCCATTTCGAATTAACCTGCTATAGCTGGTCTTAGAGAAACATAACGACGAATTTTGCTTTTTTAATTCTTAAGACATGGGCGTGCTGTCATGTAGCCATTGAGCTTCGATTTATACGAAAGATCCACACTTCTCATTCACCCCCCACCCCCAACAAAAAAAAAACTCTCTTCGATGCCCATTATTTTATTTACAACAAACGTTAATATACCCCCAAATCATTCCATTTTAAGGAATTTTTTCACTTAAAAGTGCATGAATGTATATAATCTTTCGTAATAAATATTGACAGACGTCTTTCATACAAAATATTATGCCATTATTTTCACAAGTATTGCTTTGCAATTATTAAATTAAACAATTTGATATTCCGGGTATTCAACTTTGAGCTCTGTTGTAAACTTGATGAGGTCTAATGTTCAGATGATTTGCTTTAATTAGATTTTTTGTTTAAGTCTTTATGTGAAATATTTTGCAAAATAGGTGGCTTTGAATGGATATAAATTCAGTCAATTAAAGATCTGCATGCCAAGAATTGGAGATTCAAATTTTTTTTTTATTTCTATGTCATTTTCCATTAAAGAAAAAGTACCAAAATTCTTAATGCCAAATACCCTTAAGCTAAAATTGCCCATTGTATCTCACAGAGGGACTCATTCCCAAACTGCTTTGGTCTTTCTAACGGCGACTTTCATATTTCTCTCACACCCATTAATAACACTTTTTCGCCTCAAAGGGAAATAATTTGGAGTTCATCTAGTAGAATTCTAAAGAATGATACTGATTTCTAATATTGTACAAATTACACTGTGTTAACTTTAAAACCCAGTGCTTTTTTTGCCACTGAAGAGCAATTTCTACTTCAATCATTGCCTTGAAATTGGTCTTCATTTTGACAATCCATGTCATTTAGTGTTTCATAGATGAAGAAATTTCTTCTTTTTTCCCTGTTATTTTGTAGACCATATCCCTAGGGTAGAAAAGAGTTAAAAACAGAAAAGAAACTTAATTATAATACTTAGTGATACTTATAAACAAAGGACACTAAGTACATTGTTATTAAATAGATATTCATGCAGACATGTTAAAAAAATATAAAATGTTTTGAAGAACATTGTCTACAAAATTATTTTTTATGCTTTCAGAAATATTACCATGGAGAAAGCATAGCAGTTAATGTATTGGTGGATAATAATACAAATAAATCGGTTAAAAAAATTAAGATTTCTGGTAAGTATCAAGTGAGGCACATGCATTAATTTTGTTCTTTAAAAACATACACTGAATAAATAATTCAATTAAAAATGATATTCTCAGTCTTTGTAATATTAAAATTTCTAATTTTCTGCCAAATTTTTATGTAATTTTTCTTAAATCTTTAATATTTACTTTGTTAAGGAAAGGCACAAGTTAAAAGGACAAGTTTCTGTCAGATGCTTGAAGGGAGATAACTTGTATAGAATTTTATGATGTACATGTCTGTCTTTGATTTTTGCAGTTCGTCAATTTGCTGATATTTGTTTGTTCTCAACTGCCCAGTATAAATGTGGTGTTGCAGAAATTGACAGCGAGTGAGTATTTCAGAACAGTTAAATTTTTACCATATATATATATATATATATATATATATATATATATATATATATATATATATATATATATATATATATATATATATATATATATATATATATATATATATATTGTTATTAACATTTTAAGAACCACAGTGAGAATGGCTATACGTAAACTGACCTACGCTCCTAGCGACGTTAAGGCCCCTCCACCGAAGGCAGAACTAAACAAAAATGGGATCAAGCTGGAAGCCTCTCTCTTGAAGGAAGTATGTTTTTTTCTTAATAAAGAATCAAACAAAAACAGTCTCTGTATTCTGTTTAAAATAAAAAACATTACTTCATAACATAAATAGCATTTTTACTATCTTTTGGAGCACTGTTACAACGCATGTTTAAAAAATACGCACTATGAAAAAAATTTCAAAGTGCGTAATCAACATTGTTTTCTTTTTAAAGTGCGTTAATATCAACCATTATAACACACTTTGAAAAAAGAATTTGTATGGCTTAGTCAATATTTTTGCAAATCTTAGGTATGATAAATAGTTGAATCTGTTGGATAATTTTTTGGTGATAAAGTCATTTCAAGATGTGAAATTAGGCGATTTTGATTTATCCATGCTTTGAAAATTCTTTGTCTCTTTCATGTTTTACTGTGCTTAAATTTTTCCAGTTTGCATGCATTTTATGTATACTTAAATCTATTGAAAAATTCACCATCATACCAGTTATGAAAATGTTTTTCAAAGTGCGTTGATTCTGTCCCAATTTTAACTCGCTTTGACATTAATTTTCAAAGTGTGTTGCCACAGTGCATGATTTTAGTAATTAGGAACCGTTTTACTTTTATAAGGCTATATCTTCCGTGAATAATACTAGTCATAAAATAATACTATAATAATACTAATCATCGAAATGACTAAGTTTGTTAAAATTTACAAGATTTCAGTGTATACAGAGCAAAATTAATATTATTATTTACCATTTTTGTCTGGTATAAGAATAGAGAGAAGAACATTTTGAAGCCAATCAAGGCCGGGCCGCCAACCTCTGGAGTTTCTGAAGTCGTATAACTAAGATGTATTATTTATTTTTTCAGAAATACTACCATGGGGAAAGTATTGATGTACGTATTTCGATAGACAATACTTCCAATAAAACCATCAAAAGGATCAAACTGGCTGGTAATGTCATTCACTTTATGACGAAAATTTGACACAGAAATTTGAAGTTAATACTTTCAAACAGATATGGTATAAGAGCGTGTTTTTATTATTCTTTAATCTAAAAATTATTATGACTATTAAATTTGTATTGTATGCAGAGTAAAGGAATCGAACACACTCGTAAATGCAATAATCGAGCTCATTCAAAGATATTTATGAAACTTTACGAAAAATAGTTTACATGTAGTCATTAAAATAATAATATAAGGATTTTTTAACGTAAGAGACAGATAACAATACAATAAAAACAAAAGAAACAAATAAGAAAGAAACAAACAAATAAGCAAAGAAAAGAGCAGACAAAAACATCCGAATACGTTGGATATTTCTGTTTATCTCTCATCTAAGCCTTTTGTTACCTCTCTCCTACACATTGATAGATTATATGATGGCATGCACGGAAACAAACCTGATTCTAAGAAAGCCATGTACGATAAAGGGAAAAATAAAATGAATGTGATGATGGCATGTCGGATATTTTCTACATCGAGTGACTTTATTTTGATCCCCATTTCGTGTATGTTCCTAAGATTTGAAGAAATGCTCGATAAGGCAACATATTTTGTGCGTGCCACTTGATTTCTGTCACCCCCGCAAAATTTTTAGATTCCCATTGCCAACTCATTAGTATTTTGAAACACATGCTTTAACCAAAACTTTTTAGTTTTATCATATTGCAAATGCATAAAGATAACGTAGACTTTTAAGAAATTGTTTCTGCATAAAGTAATTTAAAGGTATTTGCTTTAAACCTACCCAACAAAAGCTGTTATTGCGCATGCCAACCACGTGACAGTTCCTGTTTCATATGAAGTGCCTGTCAGTACCTCGCAACTACAGTACTGGCAGCGTATGCGCACTGGACTTTCACGGAACAACTGCACGGCCACTAAAGGCTGTTGTCCAACTACTACTGTTGATTCTGTAATACAGTAATATAATAGAAATTTATAAGGTACATACATTGAAATTTAAATTATAAAGTATCATTTAACAAAATGGGTATCAACGGAACTTTTTTTGGTATCATTGATATTCATTTGGTATCATTGAAACCTTTTTTGTAAGAATTTGATTGCCAGTATTAAGTGAAATATCCCTATCCCATTTATATTGATATTTAAATGGTATATATCAAAGTACAAAGTCCAGAATTCAGGAATGCACTAAAGGGAAACAAGTTGTTGATGTCTGCCAAATTCACATTTCGATTAAGTCAGTTTTTCATTATCAGAGTCGGTCACATATCGAGATAGGGTTTGGGTAAGGAATGTACAAATAAAGTAAAATTAGTAACTTAAAAATGGCCTTGGACCCCATAGAAAACGTAGACACCCTTGTTTGGAATTTGGTAAATTCAAAGTATGAAGGAAACTGGCTCACGATCCTGGACCTCACTGAATAAGATTTTTTGTATGTTTGGGAAAGATGTTTACTTTTATTCTACTTATTAACTTTTTGAGTTGGAATTTGTGTTGTCTGCGATAGAGCCCCCTCCTCTCACTTTGGAAAAATCCTGGATCCACGCCTGAAAGTATCCCATCTTTTTATACGCAAGACATATTTAGAAATTTTTATGACTAAGTATAGATGTATACATAAATGGCAAGTGAGTTTTACACTTGACCTCAGAGATAACATGTACAGACAATTTGTAGTTAAACATAGATTGTTTGTGAGGGTTCAGCTTGGCCTCAATATTGAACTTAATGTATTGATTCTTCAAAGCCTGATACCAGCACAAAGATAACAAAAACATACATGACACCTGCGACCGTATTGTGTTAACAACATTTTCTGTGTGTTTTCATATTCAGAAATAACGAATTTTATGTATTTTGTGTTGTATCGAAATTCTTTGCATACTTTAACCGCATCCAACCACAAAGATGAAAAATAGCATGTACAATTGATTGTGGTCATTTTTTAATCTATTGATTTCATTGTTTAATAAGTGTACTTTATGTGATAATGTGCATAAATAAAAAATGCTTAATAAATCAAAAAGATTCTTTTGTAGCTACGATACTTATTTGACATCACAAGCGATATTTACTAATTGTAAAATAAAATTCTAAGTTTTTTACAACAACTAGGATATTTTTTACAAATTCACCCAAAGGTTAATACACCACATACTATAAAACTAATAAAAAAAATAATAAAAGTTTACCTTTGTACCTAACTTAAGAAGAAATCTAAAAATATTTTAAATTTCCTCGAATGCAAAACGACAACAATCTTTAAATATTGCTTTAAAACACTGTGACCTACTTTATGTTTTACTTATAATGTTCATTAAAATTAAATGAAAATTAACTTACGTCCCACGGAAGAGTACGGTGGGGGTGGGGGATTTGGATTTGAATATCCTCCTTTTTCCATCTTTAGATCTCAGATATATTCTCTTAAAATGTTGTTCTTCTGACGATTTTATCTTCCTAGTACCCCAGGTAGGTTAGGCAATATCGGTGACAAAAATAAACTAATACGTCATATGGCTGGCTGATTTTGCAATAAGGATTTCATTTACACAGCTCTAAATACGAAGTTCCGTTATCGTCGATAAACAAGTCATGATATACAGTATATGCGTATGATTAGATTTTATTTAAGGATTATTGTGTTTATTTATATCAATACGTTACGTAATGCGTACTTTATAAATAAATCACTTACATGTTCCGATTTTTCTGTCATCTTCGGCCAGTTGATCGAAATCCAATCTGAATATTTAAACACACTTTTGGAGCCTTAACATAATTTTTTATGATATTGCTAAGTAAATGAATTATAATTTCAGCTCTTTTCTCTTTTTTTAAATAACACAAAATTTTATGTCACAAATGTTTCTCCATATTGTATACACATCGGAAAACCATGTCATGGGACTGATACGTCATAATCACGTGTGGGGACAATGTAATGATATATATCAAAGAGTACTGTGTATTCAATTTGTATACAAATTTAAACAAAAAGCTTGTATATCTTTATGGCAGGTATTTTTACATTGTATTTTTAAAACATTTTTAACATTTGAAGTGGTAGGGATTAAATTTCAGTGAACATAATTGGGAAAATGAGGCAATGTAGTATTTTGTTTCAAATATTACTTCCAGCCTTATACTCTACTTGTTCTTTACAGATATTTCATGATAGTCTGGTATTTAAAGAAATGCCTTGGTGTCCACCAACAGTATTGATTTTGTAAACACATGGATACATGTATCATTGGCAAAGAACATATAAAAAAATCTTAAGTTGTCAAACATTTATCATCATGCTTTAAAGCCCTATCAAACAATAGAAATTGTGAGCAGAACAAACAAGGGCATTTAAAACAGAGGTGGGACAATCTAATTAAAATTAGATGTTAGGTCCGCTCGCATACACGCTTCACTAAGGAAGTATGCCAGTGGATCCAACATCTGATTTTAATTATATTGGAGCTGGGATAAAGTATCATGGAGGAGTAAGCATTTCCTGTCGATCGCGTTACTCCAGTTGAGTGCCCTTGTCATTATCGGGTTGACAATTCAGTGTGAAAATAATGGCATAATATTTTGTATGAAAGACGTCTGTCAATATTTATTACGAAAGATTATATACATTCATGCACTTTTAAGTGAAAAAATTCCTTAAAATGGAATGATTTGGGGGTATATTAACGTTTGTTGTAAATAAAATAATGGGAATCGAAGAGAGTTTTTTTTTGTTGGGGGTGGGGGGTGAATGAGAAGTGTGGATCTTTCGTATAAATCGAAGCTCAAGTTTTTGTTTGCAAGCAAATTATATTGTCTATCATGTTGTATGTGGAGAGTGCAATTTAGGACATGATGATCTAGTTGTACTCTGCGTTTATCAAAATTTAATTTGTAAGCTGAATAAAAAACTGAATTTGTCCATGGTGATAGTCCAGCCTGTTTGCAGTTAAGATAAAAGTAGCCTTCTTTTATGCCCCAGTTTTAGATTTTCAATTTTTTAAAATACCAAATGATGTTTTAAATTCAATTGATCTTTTCAAAACAAAAATGATTCGTTTTGAATTTTTGCCATTCTGACATTGCTGTTGTTATTCAGTTGTTTTGTCTCCCAAACAATCAATGATCATTTAATTCATTATCGAGGACATCGAGTTTACAATCTTGTACATTTAACTGCACTTGTAAGACAAGCATTATATATACTATGGGGTACCTAAAATTCCGATCGATATCCAGTAAACACATGCTCTTCGACAAAATAGCTTTAAAATATAGCCTAACAATTATGGTCTACCTTTAAATACGAACTGTAATTTTACAGATTTAAGTCAACGTAGTTGATTTGAAACGTATCTATCGAGTCTTGTGATTTCTCCAAATTTGAATTTGATACCATTTGACTGCCATGTTGGAACTGATCTAAAAGATTATGAGTCATAGTCAAGGTAGGTTTTTCGCAGCTTTTTCCATAATGTTTTTCATTAATGCTTCTGGTTTCATTTTTTAAACTTAAATATATTATTTCCTTTAATTTTCCAAAGCATAATACGTAACCCACTTCTTTTTTGTAGACAATTCATACAAATAAATTAACACATTTTTAATTTCTTCCGAAAACTTTAGGAAAGTTTCTACTTCCTTGTTGAAATCTATTGACCTGTTAAAAAAAAAATAGAACAATCTGTTTAAAAACCTTGCACATAATTCAATGCCAAATACAGTTGGGTATTTAAATATACACGTGTGCTTTTAAACAATTTGAAACCACCGGTGTACCTTTCCATTGAAAATATGAACACACCAAGGTGGAACATCAAACAAAATGTTTTCAGCGATTTACACGTATAAAAAACGCAATATGAAAAAATAATCCATCGTTTAAAAAAATATATCGTTGAGAATTCTCCCAACCTTAAAATAAATGTCAACATAAATTAAAATTTTTTTTTTTTTAAATATATTCAAAAGAGTTAGAAAATACTTTGATATTTATTTATATTTGAAGAAAAGACCACAATTATTATCCAACCAGAAGAGAAAGGAAACCCAATTTTCCAAGAATGGCCGGTTCACACGGAATGTCCACAATGTGGTAGCAGTATACTGACTAGTCTGGAGTACGAGGCCGGAACGCTCACCTGGATCATGTGTTTCTTCTTAATGTTTATTGGGTACGCGGCCATCTCAGTTATACTTGGCTGTGTTTGTTATAAATTATTTGGCTTCTTTAATTCTAAATCTTAAAACATTTGAGTTATAGTAAATAATATTAATTAATTTTGACCGAGTCCTTTGCTCTGATATTCATCTAGATGAAATTTTTGCATTGAATTGATAAAGATATCCAAGATACTAAAAGGGGGAATTTTCTGATCTTTGTTTCTTATTTATATAAATGTACTAAAAGTTTACTGAATTTAGAAATTCATCATTATTTTCTTGTTGAGCTTGATCTTCCTTGAAATTCTCAGGTTCAGCAATCGGTGCCCTGTTAAACTCCTGAAACACTAAATCGTCCTCCATTATGTCTTCACTACAATAGATAAAAAATTAATTCATGAAGATTACCATTGAAGAAAGGATACATTTGTTTTCTCTAGAGGGACATTAAACAATATACAATCATTTGAGTATTCTTTGATATTTTCAAGTTCAACTTAGAGTTACTTTTCAATTGCTGGAAATAAATAATGCCTTTTTTTACAAAATGATCAAAATACGATAAAGACATTGACGTTATACATGTACATGTATAAATCCTTGTACATGTAACAATATCTTTTTATGAAAGACAAGATTTTTCTCTCGAAATCCTGTTTCTCTTATCGGCAAATGAGAAAAATTGATTTAGATTTTTTAAATGTCTATCGACAGTTCTACCTAGGGATAACCGTGTCGTCTGCTACGGAACTTCGGAAGCTGCTGGACCTTGAGGGATGATCTGGTATTGGGTGGGTCAAGGTGAAAGGCAGCTCTAAAACTACATCACTGAAACAAGTAAAAAAAAATGCTATAAACAATGGCTATAATAGTCATTATGTTTTTCACTTAAAAACCATATTTTGGTAACGATGTAACTAAATCCATATTTGAAAGATTTCTCTTCTGTTTACCTTTTATATTTCTTTGGTGAAAAGGGAGTGCTTGTAATAATTTGCAAAATTTAAAATAGTGTATTTTTTGATTAATTGATTGATTGATTCATTGATTTTTCCTCTTTGTTTCAATCAGTATATATATTTTTTTCCATTCTTGTTTCCTTTATCAATTGTTAGATGACAGCAAAAAGACCCAGTTGTCATAAAATACAAAGGAAAAACATTGATTTATCTCTCTTAGGAAAAGTAATTTCTATACAAATATTATATGAACTTCAAATTGTCACATCAACGTTTAGACTTTTAATTTTTTTTGTCTAAGTAATACTAATATGCATAAAAAACTTACGAAGACCCAAACCCCAGAACAAGCTTAATAACCACCTTGTAGGCCACAATAATACCAGAGTTCTCCTTCTGTAGGTTCTCCGACATCCTGTAAGGACACAAGATTCACAAAATGATGTTTAAAAAAACATGTAACCTTTACTTTGTGATTAATATTGCACGAAATAGAATTTTTTGACAAAAATGAAAAATAAAAAATTTAGTCCGAATTTCCTCTGCATTACCATACATTGACTTTTGTTCCTGTATATTTTCTTCAAATATTAAAATATTAAATTTTCAAATTGATTTTGATTTAAAACTTGCTTTATCCATTTCGAACAAATTTTGATTTAACATATCATACTTTATAAAATTTCTTTTTTGTTTTCTGAAACTTGAGTAAACGTCATCCTTAAAGATCATGATTGGAATTCTTCATCATAAGATTCAAGGCGATATAATAGTTTACTCGAGCTCTAATATCATCCTCAGCAATAAAATATTTAATGAACAGTTTTATATATCTTTCTTGAGGCTGTTCCTTGGATGCTGTTTCATTCCATTTTGCTTGGACGGATGTAAAGATATTGCTCACATTTGTCCAAACTGTAAAAAGGAAGTTGGAAGATATTACCGGATATGAGATAGAAGATGAATGAAATCAACGATTATCATACATACTGTATCTCATGATTCAAATTTAAAATGAATGTGCCAAACAATCAAAGCATAATGTAAATCACCTGTCATTGTAAATAACTAGTCCTGTAATTGACAATCTTATGTCTATTTGCCATACATTGCATCTTGTATATTTTGTTTTACCAGATATTCCGTCCACAATTAAAGTGATAAATTGTAAATCCCATTACAGGTGACAAGGATATATTGTGACAAAAGTAAGGGGTGTTGAAAAGTTAAAGTACAATCTTTCAGTAAGCCTTGTTGTTAGCTTACTACTGTATTTATTTAGCATCATTTCAGCAGAATATCCAAATCTGAAACAAATCCATGATGTGTCAGACATTGTGGTATCTTTATTTTAAGTTCACTGGGATATACTGTGTTAATATTTGAATGGAAGTAACTATCTTTAATTGATAATAAGTTGTCGATAGAACCAAAAGTCCAGTTTCTTTTCATGCATTTGACTTTGGATAAAACTGCTTCATATTACACAAAAAGGTAAGTTAATAATACATGTAGGGCGAAATTGGTAACTCTGGGAATTCCAACAGTTTGTTGCAAGATTAATATCTTAAAAAAAAACCAAAACACATAAACAGGAACTGTCACGTGGTTGGCATGCGCAATAACAGCTTTTGTTGGGTAGGTTTAAAGCAAATACCTTTAAATTACTTTATGCAGAAACAATTTCTTTAAAGTCTACGTTATCTTTATGCATTTGCAATATGATAAAACTAAAAAGTTTTGGTTAAAGCATGTGTTTCAAAATACTAATGAGTTGGCAATGGGAATCTATTTAGGCTTATTTTAGTTTTATTTTGGAAAGTGTATGTGGTGCTGGTGGTTGGTAAGTTCGAGTCAACCGGCGTTGTTTATACCTCACCAAATTACCATGAGTTCTGTAAGCATACAAAGGGAGGGGGCAACCAGCCTTTCAATGAACATTTCCACTAGTAAAAGGTTATGTAAGAGAAAAAGGGGTTGGGGTCTCTGCACAATGTACATGTATGTTTTATATATTATTATTTTTTTTCATTTAAGATGCTGGCTTGGATGTTGCCTGATTCCGTTTTGTGTTGACGGATGCAAAGACGTGATACATACCTGTCCCAACTGTCACCAAGTGATTGCACGATACAACCGGATGTAGGCGTGGTTAATATGAAAAACAAACAACCGCAGACTTGATCAACTGTTGTTGAGAAACATTAAAGCGGAAACTTCCTGTGCCATTGAAAATCAAATTCGAACATTAACTGTGTGCTTAACTCTTCTTTTAAAATGTGAACAATATCATTTAAAAAAAATGTTACTTCATGTGATGTAAATAGCACAGAATATATTATGAATTGCTTTTTTGATAATGATTACTTTTATGAAAAATAAGTAATATTTGATGTGTTGTATAAATCATTGTACATATTTGATTTTTGATAATCATATCCTATGTTTTAGTGTTGTTTATTTTCATTAAAATGTCATGTTTTACTGGTCAATGGTTATATTTTCTGGAGGTTTTCTCTACATACGGACAATATATATTAGGTCCTTCGAATGAGACCGTGTAAACCGAGGCCCATGGTTGCAGTAGATGTTGGCAAGAAAATAAAATGTCTCACTGCTCAATGACCCTGAGTTCCAAGTATAGTTATTAATTCTTTGCTCTCTATTGTAAAATGGTGACGTCTCCGTAAGAGTGAAAAATTCTCGAGAGGGACATTAAATGAAAATGGAAACGAACATATTCTCAAAAGAGACAAGCTATTTACAAGCAAGATTATGTACAATGTAGCAAAAAAAAAAATTAACTACACTGTATTCTAGTCATCGTTTTCCAAGTTCTATGGTCGAATGAACTTGTCAGCGAATACAGTCTATCGTTCAGTCGACTGCTGCCTGACCATACGTTTTATGCTAATATTTAGGCTATTGTTTTCACTATCATGACAAGGAGCATATATTGGCGGATGATACCGGTCGACAAGGGATATTTGCTTCTTTAATGCACCTGATTCAAACTATAATGTTTTTAGAAATCACGAACAATATATCTGGTAAACACATACTCCTCAACAAAAAAGCTCAAAAACAAAGAACATATTAACTTCTGCAATTCAATAAAAAAGTTTTGGGTTTTGTACAATAGCACGACAGGGTACCTTTCTATACTTATGTCGTAGAGCTAGTGCATATACCTATATATATTCTCTCTACTTGAAATTGCATGTCTATGTGTTTCTATTAATGACTTGGAAAATAAATTAAATAAAAAGATTTTAGGAAGATTAATTTGTCTGACTTTCCTTCATGATCAAAGATGCTTTTTTAATTAAAAATTTGATAATTAATTTAAAGATTAATAAAATGAAGAACCAATATGAGTGTTGAAACATCGAGGCACGGAGGCAAAATATGATTCTTGTATATCAACTAGAGCAGGTGTCATAATGTGCAAGTCGTGAGAGAATTTAAATTTACTTGCATCAATTCTCCATCATGTCCATGCTCTAGTTTGTTATACTTAGAAATGCAATTTTTTCTTATCAGTTTTATGCTAATGTCTGAGGAATCATATCTCCATATTATATAAAAGAAACTTATAGTGCAGTTTGTCTATGAAAAAAATTGCTGCATGAAAATAGGGTTGTTGTGAAAGGGCTACTTTTTTGAATTTTCAAAAATTTTGCTTTGCATGAAATAAAAAATTCTATTGAAATAATATGATAAATTTAAGATGCACAAAATAATAAATTCATCCAAAATTGAGTGAAATGCAAATAATCGATAAAAATTAATGCATATTAGGGATTCTAATCAAGAATTTTAATTTAGTGTAATAATTTCTTGTGGCAATCAAGATTAATTTAATTGATCACGAAGCTTTATAGCTTTTTGGAGTTCATTGGAAAACAATAATGTTTTAAATCTTTTTCAGATAACAACATACCTGGGAAAACGAGATTTCATTGATCACTTAACTCATATAGACCCTATTGGTAAGGCATTCTCTAGTAATTGTAAATTTCTGTGTACTTTTATAAAATTTATAACTAAAGTGCATTTCTAAATTTTTTTTTATAACTTGATATCATTAGAATATTGTGCACTTTTATGAAAATTATAGGTTCATATGCTTTTAAATTTATTTTAATAAAAGTGATACTGGGTGTATGCAGCCAATGTATTGGATTTTATAATGTACTTCTGTATCCAATTCTTGTTTAAGATAAAGGTACATACAGGAGCCTGTATTAACCTTTTCCCTTTGATACTGTAATCAATCCTATCAAATGTACTGTACTGTTGGCCAAGGGTGTGAACATTTATTGTCAGTATTTCTGCTTATGATATGAAAAAAACTCTCTGATTGAAAATAATATTAAGGACATGACACATACAAATTTTTTTGTCTACTTAAAGTGCATTACCATTCTGTAAATCACTTTTTTTTGTTTTAGTGAAGATTATAGCTAGCCAGAATTCATGAAAATTTGGAATGTATGGCTTATAAATACTAAATAAATATCTGGAAAAAATAATGTGATGCCAAAATTTGGCAATCTACAGTATGGCATTTTCCCCCCATAATATTGATACACATTAAGTCAACCCAAGATGAGTGGAAGGCCAGGGCAGAGTAACCTTGGAATTACCATTTAGATGAATCTTCTGACTATTTGATTATGACAGGTCACAGAGAAATCATTAGCTGACCAATATAACCTTGAAAGGTTTTGAATACATAAAAGAAAAAAAATATTTTAAGCACACTCATAACTAGTACCCCTTATACACTGGAACACTAATTTTCAATACAAAAGTTTCCTTGACCATGGCATTTAATTTTCCTTAAGTTTGATGATACTTAACTTTTACGTAATTCTACATTCACCCCCACCCCCACCCCCTTTCTTAGAGTTTACTTTATACAGTATAATTGTGAAAAAAAATCTATGATAATAAAGTTGTTTTTTTCATTTTCAGATGGAATAGTTCTGGTTGACCCCGATTATTTACAAGGAAGGAAAGTGTTCGCCCATGTGTTGGCAGCTTTTCGTTATGGACGTGAAGATTTGGACGTTCTCGGTCTGACTTTTAGAAAAGACCTTTACTTGGCCAATTTTCAGGTATACCCCCCAGTGGAGGACCAAGCTAAACCCCTCACAAATCTACAGGAGCGGCTCATCAGGAAATTAGGATCCAATGCCTATCCTTTCTTCTTTGAGGTATAACTAGCAATGAAGTCATAGGCCATGTCATAGTAATGATGTTGGCAAGATATACTTCATAAAATGAATGAAAATACACATGAAAGGGTGCGATGAATTGAATAATCTAAATGGGATTTATGACAACGTACCAATGCATACACAACCGAAACAACACTTAAAATGGAGACTTATGCAATAAACAAAACAAAATACATGCATAAGTAAATTCGCTGCGCGTTCATACGACAAAATTTACTCAAATGAAGTAATAATTTGCTACTAAAGGTATGCAAAAGTTAATTTGCACCTAGTCCTGACCAGGTGTAAATTTACTCCACTGTGCAGAATTTGCATATGAGTAAATCCGTTCATACGAAAAAATTGCACACGTGAGTTAATTTACTTACGTGAAAAACATACTGAGGTATGTAAATCATGTTGTATGAATGGGGTATAAGTTATCCGCTGCTTCTTTATAACCTTAAATAAAAACATTTTCAATATATACACTCATTTTATAAAATGCACAATGACTGAAATATCCAGAGTAGCAAAGGAGGACTACTTCATTAAACTATTTAACCCAAAACTTAACAGAAAATAATTACTTCAGTTTTAACTAAAGTTATTTTCTACTTGTTAGATCGCGGGTTTACTGTCTGCCTGAAAACATAGGCTAAAAATTTGTCAGCTAACTCCTCTCGTTATAAGGTTTTCTTTCTAAAATTTTTATGAGATTCGTCTGCGTGGTTAGATTGTAATCGTAAATCAAATGCGCTATTGTTGATGAGAACAGATGACGCTTTTTCAATGAAATATATAGTAAAATGTCCCTTTTCTGCCGGTATACGCATTTCAAAACCATAATCATAAAATTAAAATGAAGCAGACGAATTTTATATTACTCGATACAATGAATGTGATGTAAATTTAGAATCGATTTATTTAAAAAAATCAATATGTGTTCTCGCTCAATTTCTTGCAAAAAAACTAAAGTTTTACAAATTTTCAGCAAAAGTATTATATTTTCATCACGACGTTATATTACGTTGGTGCGACGTCATTATTTCCGTATGCCTACATGACTCGAAAAAATTGAATTAATCAACAATTGACTCAAAATGAAACATGCAATCTGTGAATTCAATTTCCCGATATAATCATAGTCATAATTAACCGTAATAAAAGTAAGGCTAGGGGTGCAGAAAAATTATAACAAATGTACATGGGTGTAAGAAAAAAAGTAACATCTTACCGGATTTGAGAACATTTTCAAACATATATATTTTTGCATCATTTTTATCTATTAATAAAATAGACCCACTTTTAAATCAGAAATATTGCAGATAAATGAAAATAGCTTTATAAACTACGTTGAATACCGTACATTTATACTTCATAGAATGAATTACTTTTTTCTATCCCTGGATTAAAAGACTTCAGTTTTCCCTTCAAAATGTCGTAAAGGCAATTTCTTATCATTACTTTGGCGATATTTAGAATACTATAGAAAGCATACAGTACACTATAGAAAACGGGTATTGATACTTTAGAAAAAATTACTACAACATACTCGTGTCCCCTCAATTAAAATGCCTGATACCTCCCCCTCCTTTTTAGCTCACCTGAGCCGAAGGCTCAAGTGAGCTTTTCTGATCAAAATTTGTCCGTCGTCTGTCGTTGTTGTTGTTGTTGTCGTTGTAAACTTTCCACATTTTCATCTTCTCCTCAAGAACCCCTGGGCCAATTTCAACCAAACTTGGCACAGAGTATCCTTGGGTGAAGGGGAATCAAGTTTGTTCAAATGAAGGGCCACGCCCTTTTCCAAGGGGAGATAATCATGAATGTTAAAAATTAATGGAATTTTTAAAAAAAATTCTTCTCCAGAACCGCTGGGCCAGGAAAGATGAAACTCAAGTGGAATCATCCTCAGGTAGTGTAGATTCAAGTTTGATCAAATCATGACCCCCAGGGCAAGGGTGGGGCCAAAAGGGCCGACCCAAGTTTTACATAGGGATATATAGGGAAACCTTTTAAAATCTTCTTTTCAAGTACTTCAAAGCTATGATAAGAGATATTTATATGGAATCATCCTCAGGTAGTGTAGATTTAAGTTTGTTCAAATCATGACCCCCGGGGCAAGGATGGGGCCAAAATGGCCGACCCAAGTTTTACATAGGAATATATAGGAAAAATCTTTAAAAATCTTCTTCTCGAGAACCACTGGGCCAGGAAAGATGAAACTCATGTGGAATCATCCTCAGGTAGTGTAGATTCAAGTTTGTTCAAATCATGACCCCCAAGGGTAGGGTGGGGCTACAATGGTGAATCAAAGTTTTACATAGAAAAATAAAGGGAAAATCCCAAGAACAGAAAAGCTATGTTTAGTCATATTGGCATGTAAGCATTCTCATGTATTGAAAATCTTGGCCCTATAGGATAGGGAGGGAAACAATGGGGAATCAAATTCAAATTATTACGAAATGATATATAGGAACAAAATGTTTAAAAAAGAAATCTTTTTATCAATAACAGCAAAGTCATATGCTTTATTGATATGGAGGCATTCTCATATAGTATTACAATTGAAGCCCCCCCCCCTTCAGTAAACTTTCAGTTCTGATCTGATATGTGTTTTTTCCTAGCCGATGTGCTCAGGTGAGCGATGTGGCCCCTGGGCCTCTTGTTTGTCGCTACTTTAGGTATTTATTTCGTGTAGTTTAAGCTTTCTCTGGCTTGTAGAATGGTATCCTATGATAATTCATATATTTAACTCTTATATATTTGACACTTTGTTTACATTTAAACGGTCCGAAACAGTCCTGTGTATAGTTTTGTAATGTCGGTTTAAAAGAGTTCCATTTCGACGTCCATAACCACAAACAGCCATTTGTTAGCGTTGAGAGGTAAGTAGATGATCAGGAATTGAAGTTGATTGTATGATTAATTATTAAATACCATTTAAAACTATTTTCATAGCTTGGGAATGTATAAATTGACAAAAAATCGACAAAAAATCGTCGGCGACAAATCGGAGGTTTTTACACGCTTGGTAATTATACCCCTCCCCCCCCCCTCGCCCCAAAAGAAAAAAAAATCAGCAATAAGAAAAACTCATGTACAATTGATAAGCATATTGACGTACCATATAATGTCCATTTCTTTCTCGTTTTAAAAATCTTATACCAGTACTTGACTCAGACAATATTGTTGCGCATGAAAATATTACTAATCTAAGCGTACATCATCGCGAAGAAAATATGGAGTTAGACATGATTGTTGAACAAATAAAAATAAAGTAGATAGTGTGTACTATGTAGACTAAATTAAACAAGCAAAAAAAATTTAATTAAAGTAAACAAAAAATTAAAATGCAGGGCAGGCGCCAGACACAGCGGCGGTGGATCTGTTTTTCTATTGTATTTAGGCACTGGTATTTTAGAAAGGTACGTACACACAACAGGTATCAGCGTTAAATACTACTTATAATGTAAAATACAACCTTGATAAGAACATCAGTTATTTTCAATTACATAAAAAATATTTTAAAACACCAAACAACCTTTAATGTATATTTCACTTTTTACTGCATAATTAAAATGGAGACTTATGCAATAAACAAAACAAAATACATGCATAAGTAAATTTGCTGCGCGTTCATACGACAAAATTTACTCAAATGAAGTAATAATTTGCTACTAAAGGTATGCAAAAGTTAATTAACTAAAGTTATTTTCTACTTGTTTTTTTGGTTTATTTAAGTGATTGTAACGGTGCGAATTATAATGCTACCTTTTAACGTTATTATGACGTCACAATAGACAATACTTGACGTCGTGCTTATGAACGTTACTAAGCAATTTTATATTTAACTTTTATCTGTTTGAAGAGCCATTAGGCAGAAAGCGCTAACAGTAAAAATGATTTTCGAGATTTGTGATTTCTAACTTTTTTTTCATTGGATATATTCTACTGTACCAAAACACTGGAATTTTCTTAAATTATATATATATTATATTATATTATATTATATTATATATTTTATTTTATCCTTATACCAAGGAAAAGAACAAAACAATATGCAATAAATTTATGTTGCTGATACATGTACTGTGTTGCTTTACAAACAGACAAAATAGCAATAGCAATCGCTATAATGATCAGTCTGTTTTAGTTCTTGTATCTGATCATCATCATGGTCTGTTTTAATGCTTCATATCCTTTCCAGTGATACCATACCGGGTATTGGCCACCAGACACACCAGTCTGTCCGTACTGTCCGTTCAGGTTTGATTCATAACAGGTGTGGTACCACCAGGCTCCGTGATATTCTGTAGCACAATTAGTACCATCCTTGTCATTATCCTGATCCTTAGTAGTGAATTTATAACCATTGTGATTCTTTAAACCATCACCTGTAACAGTGTATATGATGAATTATATACAAATGTGTAATTTATGAAGAATTTTTATATTATAATCAAATTGTAAACTAGACGTATCATTAAAAGATTTAAAATGATTGAACATGTTCAGCTTGATGTTGCTATAAATCATAATTGTATGTATCATATAACCCAGCCTTAGTCTTTTAAAAGATATTTGAAAACAAGCATATCTTCTTTTTAAAGATAATTCAAATATGATTTAATTTAACAACTAGAATAGGAAATAAAGAAAACCAATGAATTCGACATTTTTGGTTACATGGTGATATATGCGGAAAAAGTTCAACATCAACTTTGTTTATAATGGTTTTTTGTTAATCAGTGGAGAGGACAATCTAAGTTGGTATAACTTGTGTCCAATCCCATTAACTGTGATCAATAAAGTATGTTTACATCAATGAAGAATTAACAATGATATAAATACGTGTTAACACTAAATTCTGAAAGTGTTAACATATCCATTATATTGTCAAATTAGATATAGTCTGCATATATATAGTCTGTATTATTACTAGTGTACCTCAATATTAACATATGTAACTA
>PRKT01000372.1:478940-553803 GCA_003671525.1 Saccostrea glomerata | reverse complement strand
ACCGTGCAGCCTTTCGTGCAAAGCGTTTCGTGTAAACCGTGTAGCGTTTCGTGCAAACCTTGTAGCGTTTAGTGTAAACCGTGCAGCGTTTCGTGCAAACTGTGAAGCGTTCGTGTACCGTTCGTGCAGCGAGCGTTTGGGGTAGTAGCACGTCTCAGGGTCTGTACGTATAATATGCATTCAAACCTCAGGTTTCTCTATTTTTTCAATTTTTTGACCGGTACTTTATTCGAAACTATCCTCTGCCACCTGTGTTTACATTTTTTTAAAAGTAAATCGTACATAAAACCATAGACAGCAATAGACAGTTCGTACATAGAACGGTTCCACTACAAGCATGGAAAAGTAGGAATCGAAAATTAACAGTACGGTTATAGTTCTAAAGGAAAAAAATGATCATTTTCTTCTAAAAAAAAATAAAACCTTCCTCCACAAAATATTCTTCTTAACTTAATTCTACTTGAATGTAATTTAATCGCGGTTTTTTCATTTAGCATAGTTCAATTTACATTGTAGAGCAAAAAAAAAAAATGATGCGGAATTTTATAATAATCTTTTAAGCTTATATCTTACTTTTTCTTGTCTCATAGGCATTGATTCGATTATCATAATCTATAATTAAACAAAAAAGTAATTGAAACCACTGTCTTTGGGTGGAATATTTACAATTTGTACAGTATAATTGCTTAAGTAAATTTAAAACAAACTTCAATTAATGTTTTCTCTTGTGTACGTTCTGAATACTACAGATGGAAATAACGCCAGTAGAATGCTTTTAAACTTGCGAGTAAAATTAATTGCCGTCTTATTGTCCAACATAGACAGGTAATTTACCCATGTATTATGGTCAGTTAATTGAAATAACTTTGGGCAGTTTCCTTGTATATTATTACTTTTATAGAATAACATAATGAAAATCTAAAATTTCAGAAAAGAATTCTTCATCAATCTCAATAGAGCCATTTTTCTCGCGTTTTTAAAACATTAATTCCTTCAAAATTTTAATTTGCAACGTTATATAATAATGAAATTCAACTGCTAATCGCTGTGTTTGAATATCAGTTGTCGAGATACTAGGCAGATTTAGAGCTCCAATCTTTTGTTATAAAAACAAGGTATTTGCCAGGATTTTATTTGCATAATTTACGATATATTAATATCTGTTCGTTCAAAGTTGTTTTTGGATAAAAAAAAAAAGAAGTTCATTGTAAACGGATTTGACGGTTCTTAGTGATTTGCTGAATCTTGTTTTGTTATAAATATGATATTTTCTATATGTGAACATTATCAAGGTACGAGTCTTGCTTGCATATTGAAGAATTTTGAGTTTTGTATCTCCTTTGTAAATCAACAAATGATGTTCAAAGTTTTGCTGATCGATTCTATTGCCTAAATTAGGAATTTTAATTATCTAAATTGGTTTTTAAAAAATCAATTAAAATGCGGCCATTTCACTTTAAAGTCATGACCAAGGAAGGACAATCCAACCCCTCCCACCACCCCTACACACATTCATGTACAAACGTGAGATCACATATAGATTTTAGGGGTGATGTTATCAAGTAATAGGTTGTTTGGAATAAATTAATTTCAGAATCATATATATATATATAAACAACTTAAAGGTATTCCAAGGAAAGCACGTGTTGTATGCTTCATTTAAGATGTATATAAATCTAGGAATTGTGCACGTTTTATTTACTCTCAGAATGACTGATAATGACGCTGTAGTCGGCTTTTTGAAGACCGACTATATTTAACTAATACTGCATTATTTAACATCAAAGTACTGAAAGCACCTATGGGAGTTGAACATGGTGTAAAATAAAATCTTTGATCGGGAGGTTGAGTGAACAATATTATTATTTCAAATACAGACAACTGTTTCAGATTTTTTGAGTTGCGACAATCTTGGGAAAGACATTCAGACATTTTCGCTTAATCATTAAAATTAAACAAAATTAAGAGATTATAGGTATAAAAATGTAATTCAAATTTGAAATAACTGATTTTTTAACCGATTTTCAAATTGATAGGTAGATTGACGTCGCTACAGTGTGTTTTTGACGTATGATAATCTGAAGCTCTTCAAGAAAGGGGAAATAAAATCATTATCAAAGAAAAAGTAATAAAAATACGCTCTTGAAATTTAAAACATAGAAATTTGAGAATATTTCCATTATTTTTATTATGTTTTTATGTGAATCCATCGTGTCCGTCATATTTTGTAGTACTCTATAAAAACAATAAAATTCGTTATTTTTTTGAATTTTGAGATGTCCCCTCAGGTAACAAGACGGTAGAATTTTGTGTTTCTTACATATATTGTATAATATAGTTTTACTCATCAAATATTATAGTTTGAAGAAAATATCTATTGTAGTATTTGTATAATTTGCTTTAAAGTGCTAAAAATTGGCATTTTCCTATATAATCCTATAGTAAATGTACCTGTTTTTTGAGGCAGTCAATCAAAAATACCTGGACGGTAGATTTCCCCCAAACTTTGCATGTACACTGAAGTTAATGTAAGTTATATATGGTATAAAAATGAAGAGTTTCGCTATTGTATTTTTCACAAAATAAAACCATAGTCGGCCCCCTTAATCGGGATTTCTGTCCATCTGTTTGTTACGCTTAAGGTATACCCATCTCTTATCCGCAACTCCTCTTACACCACTGAACAAAATTTTCATAGAATCTTTATTACATATTGCCGTTATGCACCTTCAATTACTCTTCCATCTTACACCCATTGCAAAACATGAACACAGCCATTATATTCACATAAGAGGCGCTTGATCAGTTACTGCTGAAAGTCTTCAAATTTGTAGTATATTTTTCCTTGGCACCTTTGCCCATGTATTATGAAAATTTCAGTTTCGCAGGAATAATATCAATGTTGATTAAATGTGAATTTTAAAACAGCATCCTTTTAAGAGCTAACAGGTTTGTTATATAAAACTTCTCTGTGAATATAAATGTATTTCAATTAAGCAATTATACATGGAGTACGTCAGAACTTAATCTTTTTTAATATTATGAAGAAAAAAGCAATGTCGAGTTCAAAACAAATATTGAATGACCAAACATAACAAGAGGTCCATGGGCCACATCGATCAGTGAGCACTGCGGCTGCGAAAAAGTAGAAATTGGTTTATTATTGAATAGTTTATATCCAAAAAGAGTCCATGACCAATTATGGCTTTGCTATTATTGATAAGATGATTTTAAAAGAATTTTCCTATATATTTCTATGTAAAACTTTGGTCTGCCATTGTGGCCCCGCCCAACCCCCGGGGTCATGATTAAAAAAACTAAAATCTACACTACCTGAGGATGCTTCCATATAAATATGATCAATTATGGCTGTATTATTCTTAAGAAGAATATTTTAAAGAATTTTGCTATATATTTCTATGTAAAACTTTGATCGGCCATTGTGGCCCCTCCCTACCCCCGGGGTTCATGATTTGATGAAATATGAATCTACACTACCTGAGGATGCTTCCATATAAATATGATTAATTATGGCTTTGTTATTTCTGAGAAGAAGATTTTTTAAGAATTTTAAGTTATATTTCTATATAAAACTTTGGTCGGCCATTGTGGCCCGCCCTACCCCTGGGGGTCATGATTTGAACAAATTTGAATCTACACTACCTGAGGATGTTTCCCCATAAGTTTCATCTTTCCTGGCATAGTGGTTCTTGAGAATATTTTTAAGATACCACCAAACTTTCATTAATTCCCAATTATCACCCCTTGCATGAGGGCGTAGCCCTTCATCTGAACAAACTTAAATCCCTTTCACCCAAGGATGCTTTGTGTCAAGTTTGATTGAAATTGGCCCAGCGGTTCTTGAGAAGAAGTCGAAAACGTGAAAAGTTTACAACGACGACGACAACGACAACAACGACGACGACAGACAATGGACAAATTGTAATCAGAAAAGCTCACTTGAGCATTTGGCTCAGGTGAGCTAAAACAGTGGTATATTTGAGAGTTTGTATGCCTTCAAATTATCTGGTATGTAAATGAGGTTTTCCTTTTATTAAAAAAAATATTTACTTCATTTTGTTCTTTTTAATCGGGATTTTACGAAAACATCGGTGTCCGTTTTTGGTTTTAACATTTTTAACAGAATACTAGATTTTCCTCTTTTGGCAGGTGATATCGCTGATTGAGTGATAAATACGCATGTTTCCTAAAGTTTATGCTTTAATGAATTCATTTAAACCCAGAAAATGTTCATGAAAAGTTTGAATAAATTCTGTGCACCGGTAAAAAAGAAATTGCTAAAAATCCGTGACCGTAGGGCGTCGTTAAGACTAGATTTACCGCTTGCCGTCAGTATGTAGAGTTGTTGTTCGTATCTCTTTCAGTGTATGACGCTACACTTAAAATGAGTTCTATAACGAAAAACTTTTGAGGTTCTTTATAATTGAGTTTTACTTTGAACTAAATCTAATATTCAAAATAAGATTACTATATTGTTACATTTACTTTCACTTAAAATTATGAAAATTAGATCAATTCAGGAGAATATGAAATATTTGTGGCGGATGTTTATGCACGTTTTCTGTTGAATATCATCAGCGTAAATTGGTCGACACAGTAGCCTCGCTTTCGGCTCTATATAATCAACACAAATACGTGATGACCATCGGAGATTAAACATAGTTCAACTCCCAAAAATACTGACATTTAAGCAAGAAATAATTCTAATTATTCATAATAGAATAGTCAATCATCGATAGTTAAACATTATTATAATGGCACCCCCTCCCTCCGCCAAAAAGAGAGAATCGGAGATTAATTTTTATATGAGAAAATAACTCTATATTTCAATGAAATCAGCATCGTACGTTGATTTCCAAAAATGAAAGAAAAATAACTTTCTATTTAAAAAAAAAAATTGTAATATCATATATTTTGCATTAATTTATAAAGATGATTTTAAAAGCAAGTGTTTTAACAAACTGATTATTGATTGTGAAAAAAATACTGAAGCGTTTTCAGCAAATTTCATCAACTTACATGGCGAAAGAAAGAATATCATTTGAAAAATATAAGCTCTTTGCTTCCCGTGTCTTTTGAAACAAATGTGACAATCAGTTGGAGACTTGTTTCAAACTAACTTTTGACTGAAAGTAACAAAGACCGAGGGATGATGAATTTAAATTCTGTTCAGATGTCATTCCTTGAACAGTGGAAGTGCAAACGGTGATTGGCTAACGTACATTGAAGATCTGGATCCATGGTAGGTTACACATACATTACTATAAGGCATACTACATAATATAATGTATTAAGAAAGCATTTTTGAAAGTGTCAAAGAAATTGCTAAGCCCTTAGTTTCTCTAAAAACGTTCGGAGGGATGTGTTAACAACTGTCTTAAGAGTAATCGATAAGGAATACAAGTCTTTCCTGATTTTAATGGAATTCTTGCTCATTATCATTTTTTATCAGGCAAGAATTATTACAATCAAAGTTTTTATAAATTTAAACCCTGATGCGACGCGGAGTGATCGTGTAAAAACCAGAAGTTTTATCGATAAAGCACTACCCGTTGATAAAGCATAAGTTCATTTCACAGGTAGTGTCATTCACACGAATGAGATAAACATATACATGTACGAGGGTTGTCTTAAATTTCGTGGGCAATGGCGATTTTTTCAAAATGAATGGTTCAAGGCAAGATTATTGTGTACAAAAAAATTAGTTAAGAAAATTCAAGTTAGAAAAATTTGATTTTTATTGTTTGAAATTAATATTTTAGCAAAAATCGCGGTCATTAATTGTCGCCGATAATACGCACGGACCAAGCTTAAAATAACTTATACTTTTAAATAAATGATTGTGATTAAAATGTTTACTTTCTTTTTAACAGGAGTCAAAGCTTAATAAAAATCAAATGTAAAACAAATAAAGTGGCTATTATAAATTTCCGATACCTTTAGTACCACTTACTAAATAGACACTGAGAATAGTAAGCGAAAACTGCAAGAAGTATGTTTCAAGAATTGACAGAAAAAGCGACGTCGGCCATCTGAACGGAACAGCATCCAATCATATTATTATGGTTTAATATGATTGAATCGACGTCAGATACAAAATATTTTTTAAACAACTTGAAATCATTGGAAAAAATATTTTTTTTTTAAAAGAAATGAATTTAATTTTTGAAGATTCATGAGGTTATGAACTACGAGGCTTCTCGCCGGCATATTTCATGAAGCGCGTTAGCGCTTTTAGATAAATATGCTGGGGTAAAGAGTTGTAGTTCATATACCTCATGATTTTCATAAATTAAATTCATTTTTTATATTTACATTATTTTTCTGATGACTCGCCATAATTTTACGCCATTCAACTGTCATTTTAAGGAGGGGGAACTTATGTCCGAAAAGTATTTGTGTGAAATTGACAAAACGTTGAAATTTCTTTCCTGACCACACGCTCTTAATTTTTAGGTATTAAAAACAATACCTTTTTATGCTTATTTTTACACTGGAGCACGTGCTTAAACAGTGTGAAATTCTAAAAATATATTATTTTCAGACATTAATTTTTCTCTCCCAAATATGCGCTAAAAAACTGGTCCAATAAAAAGTCAATCAAATTCAAAATCAACAGATATTTAATTAATATGATTTGTGTCTTTAAAATGAAGGCAAATTCATCGTAATTCATCCCGCATGAAAAAGTATAATGAAGCACAATTTAAGTATCCCCCCGCTTTTCTTGGTAATATCTTAAAAACTCTTTGTGTGAAAATGTTGTAATTCATATTTTTTTTAAAAGAAATGATTCATCTCTTTATTTTAACAAAGAAAAAATATACCTTCATGATGAAAAAAAAACCCAGAAATATGATGATTTCTTTTACTAGTACATGTATTTCATATTATACTCTTGTGTCATAAATATTGACCTTTCTGCACTGAAAAAGGGTAAGTAAACACGGACAAACATCTGAATATAAAGCCATTTTGCGAAAAATGAGTATTTTGTTTTGGTTAAAAATCAATTTAAAATGATCAACCCTTTTGTCTTCATTCCAACCATTCTGCCCCCCCCCCCCTCATTTCTCCGTCAACAACCAATACCTATTTGTGCCTAGGAATGACCTAATACAATAAAATCTCCATGCAGTATAAATCAATTAGCAAATATAGCTAGGTACATGTTAAATTCTTAATTTCTTTCCTAGTTTTATCCAGAAAAAACAATTAATGGTAAACATAAAACATATTTCCTTGATTTAAGCCGCTTTCTTTGCTGAATTCTATCTTATCTTTATGCACTTATATATCAGCATAATTATCATCGAGGAATTTCTTCACAACTAAAAGTGCTAAGAATTATTAACATAAGGAAGAGATTTCTTATATTCATAAACTCCATCAATCAAATAAAACTGTTATTAATGATGAATAAATTTTCTTTTTGTAAATTGTGTACGTCATTGATTACTGGCAATATTATGCCTATATCACAGTTGCAAAAGTCAACAGGTAAAAACAAACGTCTCTTTTGTGACGTCACATAACGCTGCCTTGACGTATAACGACATAGGTCCTTCCTTAAGGTAGGTCACTCGTCAGCTTTTTGGAAAAGTTCACGCAGAATCTTTTACTTCAAAACTGTTTTTCAAAATTCAATTTTTATAACATATTTAATTTCAGCAATGTATATGTTTTAACATTCAACGAAAAAACTGCTCAAAAATCTACAAAAAGCAAGATTTGTGAGGGACTATTTTTTGCGGTGGAAGGATATTTCGCAGATAATTCTACAAATCTTCACATTTATTGAATTTAATATCTTGGAACTTTAGCCTCACATACTTTTACTCGAAGAATATTTTCCATTATGATATTGCTAGGAATATTTAATATAGGTCTTAATTTCTATTTTTAGAACAAGTTTTACACCTTCTTTCAATAAACTTTGCCAAAAAATGAAGATATGTCAAAAAGTCAATGTAAAATTTACATTATCTTTTGCCTGAAAATCATATCTTTTGACCAATATTTCAAAATTAACATCACTGACCCCAACTTTTTCTTTCAGCATTTTAAAGGAATCGATACTTGTGACTGATCAGCACTTAAGTCGCAAAAAATTGATTTAAGAAAATGTTCTATTGCCTATTTAGTTTTTTAATACCCTAAAATGTGTTACTTTTTTGTGCCAAAAGGTCACATAATTTACGCACAAGAATTTGCCAGCTTTTTCAATGACAAATATTATTCAAAATATTTTACGTAAAATAAAATCATATTTATTGCCATTGTTACATCTGATAAGATATCATTTAGGTTTAAGTAATTAACAAAAGAGTTTAATATCAAGTGCAAAAAAGTCAACTTCATTGTACCATAGATTAGTTAGATGCACTCTGACCCCCTATTTTCTCTGCGATTTTGAGTCACTCTGTCTGAGTAGTTATCCAAAATACATTTCTCATTTTAAAAATCCTTGATTTAATAAATTTCACGAGTAACATATATAAAAAGCAAAACATTGTGCACTATATTTTTTGACGTCAAGTGCGGTATTATGGCGTAACAATGGAGATGTTTGTGTATTCGTGGTACATTTGTTATGTAGTTCATGAGAAAATAAACTGCATTTTATTTTGTAAATAATCTTAAGGAAAATTTATTGGAAATGTAAATATAAATGTTAGAGACACTACAAGAAGTGAACATTCACTTTTAATTGATGAAACTAGGTATCATTATTCATGAAGTTGTAATAAATCTGTCGCCGTCGGACTGGGCTGTGGAGCATGTGTATACGAGATGTTTATATTGATGGGAATCGTAAATTATCGTGAACATTGTTTTGAATTTTGAAATTTAAATCATAGAAAATGTGATCTAAACATAAATATCATTACACTCACTAGGCAGTGTGGCATGACAAAGAATATAATTGTGTGTCTATGAACATGATATAAATATTCAAAATCCATAGAGTTTATATTATCATGAAATTAACGTTACATCGCACTGGCCCGTGCTGCTTGAATATACAAAATATTTACACCTATAATGTTCATAGTATAGTGTGCATTGGATTAATTTCCTGCAGATTTACTAAATTACTGCCTATATTAAGATATTATCGTACATGTTTTCTATTACGGGCCTTATTAAGTTATTTATGTTGATGAGAATCGTAAATTATCGTGAACATTGTTTTGAATTTTTGAAATTTAAATCAATTGAAAATGTGATCAAGCATAAATTATATTACACTCACTTGGCAGTGTGGCATGAAAAAAGAATATTATTGTGTGTTTATGAACATGATATAAATATTCAAAATCCATAGAGTTTATGTTATCATGAAATTAGCGTTCTAAATCGTACTGGCCCGTGCTGCTTGAATGTACAAATTATTTACACCTATAATGTTCATAGTATAGTGTGCATTGGATTAATTTCCTGCAGATTTACTAAATTACTGCCCATATTAAGATATTATCGTGCATGTTTTCCATTGTTGGTTTATTAAGAAATTTAAGCATTTGTCCATGAACTTTTTGGACAACCCTCGTATATATCAAAAATGCTGTTTATCCGCACTTACAAATTTTTGGAAAAGTAGGACAAAGATCAATCGAAATCAAGGGCCACGAAGTCAATGATCATTAAAATATACAAAATCCACGGATATATAAAAAATGTGTTAAATATCACATCCATACAATCATGTACCTCTCACAATTCTATGACAGACAGTACATATATACGGAGAGAGGGACAACAGACCGAGAGACGCAGGGTAAAGTGATCTATAAGAACAATTCTACTCTGCAGATGACCAAAAACAGTACTTTCATATTCAAGAATAATAAAAAAGTATTTTAAATCCTTACTTTTTTTCATCGTCACATATCCCTGAAAATTTCCGTGTTTTTTCCTGCGCAGATTCGTCGTAAACTGTGGCTGATAAAAAGTAAAATGCTAGAAGAATATGCCATAACATATTCATTTTACATCATACTTGCTTTCTTTGATTTACGTTTTGCATATGTAAACATTAAATTGTTTCTCCCAGTATTTATAGCAGAACAACCTCGAACAATAAAATTAAGCCTTAGTTGACAAATGACATTCAGAACAGCTACATCAAAATTCTTCCTTAAATGTAAAGTGTTTTACAAGTGCGTTATTTTCAATCACATTCCGCCTGTTACGGGTAATAAATATTTTAGTCATTTTGGCGATATTTTTAGTTGCTAAAAGAGAGGTGACCTTGGGAATCACTCTGAGGGGTCAGTGTCTGTCTTTGCTCTGTTCGTCTGGGCGTCCTTCTGTCACAATTTATATTGAGAACTGTTACATGAGGGGATTTAAATTTGACCTATTCGTCAAAATATTCTATACACATATATCTTTTGTCTTTATAGAAAGTTAATGTTTTCAGCCAAGTATACTGTCGTCATATGACTATTAAAGAGTTCCAAGTGACTGTTACGGTTGCCTATTTAATATCCATTCTCTGTAATCACTTAATTTGTGTGGCACTCATAGTAACAGATTGTTTTTCTTCAAATTTTGCTTGAAAGTATTACCTCATAAACTAATTAAAAAATATTGTAATACCATATGGATATTGAGTAGTTACCGTGGAAACTGTGTCTTAATTTTATTTCATCTATAAAAATTCCAATATTTGGAAATGTTTTTAAATGAAATGCGGCTACTTGAATTCATATTAATCACTGAAATAAGAAATAGGACAACTTATTTTAAAAGGCATTTTAAAACCTTGTTGGTATTCAGTTCATGAAAATGAAAATCTTCGATTAAAATAACAGACATTCACGTTTGAATTGAATTATCTCCCTTTGATAATTGTCAGGTCTTTAATGTATGAGATAAAGGAATCATGGGACAAAAGTGACAGGATATTGTTTACATTTTGTTCACATGTTCGCATATTGTTTACATTCGGGGCTGTATATCCTTGAATTCAAGTAAAATCACCTGCTTTTTTCCCTGTTTTTTTTTAAATGCACATGCAAATTTTTCAGCTCTGTTTATTTCCTGCACGCAAAAGAATAATTTTGATATGTGAAAAATGGTGTAAATTATACAAGACTACATTATGGTACAGGAAATCAGCTCTGTACATATTCTTGATATTGAAGCATTAGCTTTAAAGTCTAAGGAGTTTCACAAAGGGAATAAAAAAAACTTGACATATCAGAATTATTTTGGATTGGTTTTTGTTAGAGGAGGTAATGTAACAGTGATATATTGCAAGAATGTAATTAAAACAGCTCAAGAAAGCGAATGATTTTTAAAAATGAATGTTAGATACTAATAAACTTTTGAAAATAAATTATCTAAAAGAACGAAAATAAATACAAAGTGATTTATACGTGATAATAGCAAAAATTCCCATCCAAAGGCATTCGTTTCAGTTATACTTTTTAAACCTATAGGCTAGTATAATAAGTCTTACTTATGGTTAAAAAATTGTTATACCTAAACATGTGCGCCCCAGTTCCCTTCCCAATATAAGGGCAATATAAATAGAGTTTGGTTATTTTATTTATTCATATTTTTGGGCTCTTCAGAATTTTTTTAGTGAAGCAGAAAATAAATAATTTTCCCTTAAGATCATCTTGAAAATATATAATCTGTACTTCACTTCTGAATCAAATGGTCGGTAAACGCAGTCATATTATGCACTTTTAACTAATCAAAAATATGTGTTGGGTTATTGTCTGAACCATTTCAAGTTATTGGTTTATAGTTTCTCTAGAGTAAGATACATTAAGATGTTAGCTTATAGCAGTACAATTAAAATTAAATCTGTATATCTGTATTTCATTACTAATGAAAATTTTTCAGACCCCCTCCACACAAACCCGACATAAATTAGATAAAGCACAAAAACAGATTATTCGAGCAGGTTCAGCAGACTTTTACAACAGATTATTAGCGATGAAATTTTAGAAATAGCAGATATAACTGTATTAATTATTGAATTCACCAAAAAGACCAAATTCCCATAAGACATTGCTTTTAAAACACACTTTGATTATCATTGTTTTCTACATGCTAATTCCTGAGAGACAACTGAAAACAAACTACCGTTTCAACATTTATTACGTTAATAATAAGAATCGGTGAATGTTGGCCGCATTAACATTTTTTGTGGGGAAACTGGGGAGCCGTCCAGTGCACCAGATTAACTTCACATGAAAGGGACAAACTGGGGGCCTGCGTGAACATCAGTGCCCAAGCCTGAACGATCACCAGCGTTCTAAGGAGGCAGGATTAACCTGCCCTTCTCACCCTGTCTCCTGCAGTGCTACCTGGTTTGACATTTGCATGAGGGAGGCATACACAAGCCTAATTGTTACATGCACCAGCCTGTAGCATTCCCTCACTCAGGTGAGGTGGATGTGGCCCCAGCCATACCCGGTGTGGCCCGTGGCCCCACTATGCCAAAAACATTAGGATACTGACAACAGTTAACTGTGTCCTGATTTTGTATATTTTAATTTAATTTACACTTTAATTAAATCCTGTATTTAAACCCCTTGCTTTGGGAGAAGGGGGGGGAGACACCCAGGTTTTGGAGCAGAAAGTGTCAACACCTACCACTGCGGACTCCCCAGTCCCGCCACAGACATTGGAACAATGTCCCCCACAAAAAAATCCTTTTACATTATAAACTTTTCCATTTCTCAAAAAAACAGAAATATTATCCCAAATACAGAATAAGGTTAAAAATAAGCAACTCCTTTTCATACTTAATCAACTTCATTATTAAAGCCATTGATGAGCATCACACTTGAAGCTCGTAAACAAAGGTATGATACAAAAGGTATATTATCACATATATGAACAAAATATAACAGCCAGTCCTGTGCTAACAAACACAATGAATTAACATATGCACATGTTCCTAGAGTGAAACAATGTTGCATTTCGTGAAAACAATTACATATAAGTAAAAACATCTATATCAAAATATGGAGCTGATAGCCTAATTAAAGGTCGGATGGTGGGTAATGACTACCCCTTCTCCCGATAAAATGTTCTAAGGCAGCTTGCATATTATTTAAATATATGTTGTTACCTATGTCCGACAGGTGTGTACCGTCTGTTCGGAACAGCTCTATTTCTGAGGCTTTAATGTTGTGATCTTGGCCAATGTACAAACCCTGCACTTGGTCAGCCATGAAATTCTTCATACATTTATTAATTCTGATACCTTTTGTTAATTTTATTTCCCATTCCCGGTAGAATGGCAGACCAAATGAGGGTGGTACTTGGCCATAATGCATTAAATCTAAGTAATGTACATTGTGCATTTTCTGAGAAAGTTTTTGATGTGATTTGTTCAGTGGTTAGGTCGTTTGAACCTAAATGTATGATAAGAAAGTCTGGTGGGCTTTGATTTTTTGTCATTTCATTTACAGTTTTTTGTAACTCTTCCCATTTAAGTCCTCTTACTCCCATCCACAGGATTGACGCCTTTAAGTTGAGGTTGGTCCCACCAGGTCTGCTAGCTGCAGCCAGTCCAGCCCAGTATGGGATTGATGAACCGACTATCCATATTGTTTTATCTGAAATGCTTTGGTAAAAATACTTGAGAGCATCTTTGTGTGTGCGGGTGTTGCTTGTATGGTATTTGTAGAGTATGCATGGAATGTGTGTATTTTTTGTGTATGGGGGTGAACTAATATGCCGGGCAATTTATTGCAGGTGGATTTAAGTCGAAAATGAGTTAGATTTCCATCTACCCATTTCTTTAATCTGCATATCTGGAGTTCCGCGTTTTGCCAAGTCGGTGGCCATGCCCATGCGGAAACTATGAGACCTAAAGTGACCTTGCACTTGGAGAAATGAGAGGGACCTATCTAAAACTGCCTGAAATTGAAAACGGGTAATCGGTGTACCATCTACAAGAACAAACAATGTATCTGTATTTGGGGGTCTTAACTGCAAATAAGGCTCGGTTGTTGCTGTTGGACAAAATTGTGTGTCTGATAATTTTTGTATTTGCAGAACTGAACTTTTGCCTATTTAATCTGTTTTGGATCTATTTATTTTTATGAAAAATTGCCCAGATTTGCTTTTGGAGATATCTGTAATGCACAAAGCTAGAATTTCATTAACTCTAAGCAGACCAAAAAGGTAAGAGTGTAGGCTGCGGAAAAAAGTGCAGTCTCGTCGAACGGTGAGCGGCATACCGATTTTAAGGTCTGTATAATTTTACCAAACAGATGAAATGATACGGGGAGTCGCATGTCTTTACTTAAACCACCAGACCTCTTAACACCCTCGATAGATTTTGTAACACTAAATTTTTTGTATTGTCCTGAAACCCGTCGATTTTGTGGTAATAAGATATTGCGCTAATATATAGACATAAAGTTCTGTAAGTGAAGTTATTGATTGAAAGGTATGCAACGAATTGTAACAGCTGATGAACTAGGACAGGCCAGCTTTGAGCCAACCCATAGTGAGCAGTGAAATTTTAAAACTTTGTTAATGCTGTGTTATAAGCCTGGTGAGTATTGGGTGCTAACGACCTATACAAAAGTCTTGAAGCTTTCTGTTCTAAATGTCCCAAATGTGGCGTGATAGCGGTGTGGGCCACAGGTCTGCCTCTGGTGCAAGTCGTCGAAATCTGGCCCACAGTGAACGAGATAAAGCATCAGCAATGCAGTTTTCTTTTGTGTGTATGTATTTTGCTGTTATCTGAATATTATACTGTAGTAAAAGTAATACAAGCTTTCTGACAATATTCATAACTCTGTCTGATTTAGAAGATAGTGCGTTAAGGACATGTACTACTGCCATGTTGTCAATGCGGAATAGGATTTTTGTATTTTGTAAGCACCCATGCCATAGTGTAATAGCTACCATAACTGGAAACACTTCAAGAAATGTCATGTCTCTGGTGATACCCAAATTAGCCCAAGACTGAGGCCAGGACCCAAATGCCCATTTCCCACCAAAATAAATGCCGAATTCTCCGTTGCTTCCCCCTGCACTATCAGTGAAAAGTTGTATGGTTTGATTATCTAAAAATTGGGTTTTGATCACTGAAACACCGTTATATGATCGCAGAAATACTTGCCAAAAGAGGAGGTCTTGCTTAATATTTTTAGTAAGCCTAATTTTGTGGTGAAGTTTTGAAACTCCGATTGTTGCATTAATGAGGCGCCTGCAAAAGGCACGACCAGAGGCAACCACCCTACAAGCAAAATTAAGTTGACCTATGAGCGATTGAAGTTCTTGCAAAGTAACCTTTTTTGAGGAGAGGAAGGAATTGATGACATGCCTTAACTTATCTGACTTTTTTGCTGGCAGAGCCATAGTCATGTTTTTGTTGTCAAAAGGATACCGAGAAACACAAGTTGAGTAGATGGTCCGACAGTTTTGTCTGCAGCTATTGGAACACCCAATTCTTCGCAAAGGGACTTAGACTTGTCAAGGGTATCGTGGTAAACCGAAGAAAAGTTGGATCCACAAAAAAGAAAATCGTCTAAATAGTGCAAGATAAACTTATTGCCTGTATGCTGTTCAGTTAACCAATGCAAAAAATGTGCAAATTTCTCCCAAAGCGCACAGCTTATTGAGGAACCGAATGGGACCATTTTGTCAAAATAAAAGAACCCTTCTAACTTAAAGCCTTACAGATCAAAATCGGCTAGGGAAATAGGTAGAAGCCTAAAGGCAGATTTTATGTCTGACTTTGCCAAAAAAGTTCCCTTCCCTAGCTCTGCAATCATTTCTGCTGCCTCGTCAATACTCGCATATTTGACTGAACATTCTGTGGAATCTATGAAAAAATTTACTGAATCTTCATGAGGGTATGATAAGCGATGTATTAACCTCATGTCCCCATCTATTTTAGGGACCAAACCCAATGATGACACTTGAAGGTTTAAAAAGGGGGGTTGTGGGAATGGCCCAGCTACTCGGGTGAGTTGTAATTCCTTTTTGATTTTTTGGTGTGCTGTGGGCAAATTTTTGTACAAACTTGGGTTTTTTTTTATTTAACCGTGCTCTCCTAGGACCCAGGTACTGCAGTCTAAACCCAAATTTAAAACCCTGTAGCAGAAATTGAGAATGTTCATAACCTTGAAAATGCTTTTTAAGTGAATCAAATTTAATATGAGTATGCCCTAATGAATAGAGATGTTTATTTCCTTGCGCAGTTGACTCTGGGATGATTTCCTCTGCACTGACTACAAGTGTGGCTGTAGCGGCATCTGAGGAAGAAAGTACAGAATTTACCCTGGTTGTATATATTACAGCGTAAAGGATATTTGGCACTTGTCTGTGTTGTTTTGGGGGGGAAATGTTGTGTTGTGTTCTTGGAATATTGGCCTAAATTCGCATGTGCATATTCTTGCGGTTGTGATGTATAATTGAGATTTGATTGGTTGTTGACATACATAAGCCAGAATTCACTATGGATTTCCCCCACCACATTGTTGGGTTTGATACTCTGCGTAGTCGAAATTGTTCATCGTACTTATACCAATCATACGAACGACTAGCTGCCAGGCGGATATCTCGCATATATTTTAGCATTTCATGAGCTTTTGCCTCACTGTGTTCGAAAATGATACTCATGTAGATCATAAAAGCTGAAGTCCACTTTTCTATACTTAATTGCGAGTTCTGTTTTCGTTTAACAACACATATACGGCCATTTTAAAAATGGACTTCCCCTTGTGAATCCCATTCATCTAATTCCGTGGCCGACTTTAACAACAGAGAAAGATCTACAAATTGCCCCTCCCATATTTTTAATTTAAGTTTATGAGGTACATGAGCGGCTATACTGTCCGCTGAGCAAGTTTGCTGCTGTGGTAAATCTGCCATTTGAATGAGTGACTCACCCAGGGTGTCGGTTGTCGAGATGCTCACGTCTGCGGGGGAATGGCCTTGGGGCTCCTCAGGAACTGACACCTCCGGGCACTGTGACTGTGCCTCAGCGGGGCTTTGGGTGCAACGATTTTTTCTCCCCTTTGCCCGAGATGGCGAACCCATCGGCCACTTTCGATTGTTACTTTTGTCTTTGGTTTTCACAGGCGGCATGCTTCTGCTTCAAAGATAAAAAACATGTCGGGTTTTCAGCAGGGGTATACCGGATATCGAGTATAATTAACTCGTACGTAGTTCCAGCTTGCAAAATAACTCATACATTGTTAAAACAATCAATACATGGTGTCTCAAAATTAATATTGACTATTTGATATGAAATCAAATAATACTGATTGTTTAAGTCCAGGCATATTTGAGTTGAAAAATTTATCATCAGCGTCCTTTACTTCTTCGTTTTTAAGAATAATATTGCATAGTACGTTAGATTTTTTCCGTCAACTTCTCTGAAAAAAAGTCACTGGAAACACTTATTGACTGTTAATTGAAAAGTTCTGAGTGTTGAATATGGTTAAAAAATACATTTAAGATCAAGTCTACAAAACAACAAAAGAGTGTATGGATGTATAGAATAATTAGTCTTTAAATATTCTTAATTGTATACCTTCCTATCAATAAATGACTGAAGGCAAGGCCATACTTTTTCGTTTCCGGTTTTTAATTTTATACACCGACATCAGACTTCCGGTTATGACTTGGACGTAAAAGCATTATTACAGTGAAAAATAAAAGTTTTTTTTTTTACTTTGTTTTGGTGTGAAGTGCTATTAAAATATATAGGTTGTAAAATTATACAGAAAAATATTAATTCAAATCTGTTTAACAATAATGCGCTGTTATCATAATGCTCTATTTTAAAATAACATAAATTTTAATTCTTCTGGCATGTCTTGAAACCCAACAAATACCATCACTTCACTTGACGATAAAGATGAAATTACAATCTAATCGTTTCAACAACTATATGATCATATTCCCTCAATTCTGTAGTAATATTTTCTTTCATCTGCATATTATGTTTTTATTTCCCAACTGAGAAGATCGAATGCTCAAATATTTTTTTCTACTTCTAAAGCAAGACAGGCTACTGACAGATAAGTTGATGTTGTAGGATTTAAAAAAACAACGTTATCATTTATCGTTTCGAATATTACATGTACTTAAAATGTTATATACTATCATAGGCGCGTATTTTTACTGACCTGATTCAGACAAATTGTAACAGTCTTCTTTTTATATTGAATAACACTGAAGAAATTTCAATTCTCCTGATGAAAACATGCACATAGAACTCATGGTTGGTGTGAACTGTCAGAAGGGTATGCTTACACCTTCAAGGCACGTGATACCTCCACTGCAATTCACAGGGATCTGTGTTCATGTCCTCTTTGAATATTTTTATTGTGTATAGATTCTTTCATATAGTTCATTGTTCAATATTCTCACCTTTTTTCATTCCTTGATATCAGAAACTTGTTTAACAGAGCTAACGTTCGCGAGCACTTGCCGAAATTCCTTATACCTCCAATAGAAATGTTCCCGGCTGCTCGTTCTGTTGAACAGGCCCAATTTTTATTTAGATAAAACAATGAAAAAATCAAAACAAGTATGAATATATTTTAAAATACATTTATTATATACCCAGCTGTTGTTTTTAGACGAGAACGCGAAGATATGATCCGACTCTCCGGATTACATTACCATGGAGTTCTAAATATATATCACAATTCTCTTAAAACGGATGATGAATTGCATGTCCAAGGTATACATGACGTGACTTTTTTAAGTTCAACTGAGCACAAAATTCAAGTGAGTTTTTTTTATCATAATTTTTTCGCTGGTTGTCATCGATGCCACAAACTTTTCACCACATTCTCATCTTCTTTTTAAGAACCACTGAGCCAATGTCAACTATACTAGGCATAGAGTGTCCTTTTTAAAGGGGATTCATATTTTAATGGGTAGATAATTTAGTGTAAATTGGGTAAGTGATTTTAAAGTGATTTTAAAGTCTTCTCACAAACCAGTGGGCTAGAAAAAAGGAAACTCATAGGAAAGGTTCTTGGCTCAATGTAGATTCCAATTTGTTAAAATCATGACCCCCAAGTGTAGGGTTGAGCCAAATTGAGTATTCAAAATTCACATAGAAAAGTGTACAAAAAATCTTTAAAAATCATCTCAAGAACAGCAAAGCCATGATTTGTGATATAATTTGGAAGCATCCTCAGTTCGAGACGAATCAAATTTGTTTAATTATATCATGATCTCCTGGAGTAGGGTTGGCCCATAATGGGCAATCAAAATTCTACTTAAAACATAGAGGAATAATCTTTCTTTTTTTTCTCAAGAACAGCAAAGTCATGATTCGTGATATAAATAATTTCCCAGCATCATTTTCCAGTGTAGATTCAAACATTCTTATTTATTAATGATAGTAGGTTAGGGCCATTAATTCTTTACAAAGAAATTCAAGTCATTATCGATTATATTAATATGGAAGCATCATTAGTTGGTGTAGATTTTAATTTTATATAAAATGACCATTGGGGTAGGCTGGGGACATAAAAGCATTTTTCACATAGAAAAGATAGAGAAATTGTTAAAGAATATTCTTTTCAATATCAAAAAAGCCATGATTGGTGATATTAATTTAAAACATCATTACGTATTATATATTCAAATTTGTTTTTGTTTAAATCAAGACTCTTTTGAATACAGTTTGGACCATGATGGGTAATCAGAATAATACATAGAAATATTTAGAATAATATATTTAAAAACTTCTTATCGAAAACAGCAAGGCCATTGTTAGTGATATCAATATGGAAGCATCCTTAGTTAGTGTAGATACAACTTTGTTAATATCGCTTCCCTCAGGGTTTGTGTGTGGCAATACACTCTGTTGGATAATCAAAGCTGTACATACAGCTGTGAAAATGTAAAGGAAAAATCTTGTCAAGAACAGCAGAGGCATGATTGTTGATATTTATATGGAAGCATCCTTTGTTTATATCATAATCCCCACTTTGTCTGTCTGCCGTCCGTCGTCTGTGTGTTTGTCTGTGTTTCTGATTGTTTGTTTGTCTGTAAAACTATAACAAACCGATATACTTTTTATAACAAGACCATCAAATACCACCTCATGACCTAGGCATTGTAGATCAACCCATTTTTACCAAACATATCTGAATCTAAACCATGGCAATAACATTTGAATAGTTAATGCCAGATGTTTCTTGATTGACAAGTGTATTCACTGTGACAAGAATTTGGAATTAACCCTTTAATTTGACCACATTTTAAAAGCTTTCACCTCAGTTATAACTTTCAAACTCTCGAAACCAGGGTTTTCATAGTTGATACGTGTATTCTTTTTTAAAAGACCTGTATTCGGATACTAATAAGACCTTTATTCGGATACTAATAACTTGCATTCGACAATCATAAACACTTCTCATAAGTATAAGCTTTCATGCGATGACATCATTGTTTCACAAACACATCTTGTTTTCATAGGGATTTTCAGGGTTGATTGAGTGTTTTTTAAGAATACGAACGCAGGGGGGATATGGAAGCATACAAGATATTCTACCTAGGCAAAATCAGTGCTACATTATGACATCATAGTAGGCGAGATGACGTCAATTCTAGAACACAAGTTTTCGTAATATTGGTATTGAGAGATGTAGTTTAACTCTAGAAAATGAATAGAAACGTGTAAACATTAACAACAATGAAATGTTCCTACTTTGTTATGCTGTATTTTGTTATTTTGAAAATTTTAAAATCTACCATCGATGACGTCATATGTGTACATCAAGTAACTCTGGAATTGATTATGTCGTGTAAAGAGAATTTGGCTAAGACAGCATGTACAAAAGTACGTAAAATGGAGTTTAAAAAGCAAATATCGTGAATATCTTGTGAAATTCATATGGAGTATAGTTAATAAAACAGGTATGCTTATTTATTTCATTGATTATATTCTCTTTCGAAGACAGTCAGCTATATACGTATCCCGGTCGGCCTTTCCTCTGTCATTTGTGACGAAAATAATGCATTAGAACAACAATAAGCTGCATATTTCAAGACATCAAATTTGTACAGGTAGAAAGCTTGCCTCCTAAAATACATGGAACGTGCTGCTAGAATCCCGAGTTAAACATGGTTTTACGAAAAATCTCGGTTCATATGTAAAAAATTTAAAACATCGGGTAAGGTTTTTTGCGAATGTGTGGAAAAATTATTTTACTGACGGGACAGTGGGATTCTAGCAGCACTTCTTAGGCAAAATAGATGTTTTTCAACTACATCATTTACTAAAACAAATTATTCCGGGATATTGTTGTTCTGTTAGCTTTTTATTAAGGAAAATTTCGCTATTAATAGAAGTCACGTGATGCCGTGGTGTTAGTGCACGTCGTTGCGTTAGACACTCTTTTAGCTTTATGCAATAGATAATTATAGTTTACGTTTATCAGCGGTTTTGGTAAATTATCAAACTTAATTTTCTTTTAAAAGTCTAAATTTCCCGGAAAATGACTTATATGCTTCCTTAACATACCCGAGAAGATATGTAGCCAATATTTTGAAGATTGTGTTTATTATAAATATATGACTGAACTTTATCACATTGGTGAGCTTCAAGTCCCGTTCGTCGAAATGCGATTTCCATTGTTTCTCTACTTTTCGTTTGCAAATGATTTGTTTCTCGCTTTAAGAAAATACATCAAGTTTTTGAAGATTTTAAAAAGATGTTTGTTCAGAGGTTTTGTAGGAAGCCTTAAAAATCATGATCTATGCCAAAAGATTGTGGTACACAAACGCAAACAAAACTACCGATAAGGCATAATGTTTTGGATAAAGTCCTTCGGAGGAGAGGCCACTTAAATCAAGTGCAACAAGAAACGCAACTACTTTTTTTAATATAAAATCGTAAGTGCATATTAATCGCATATTTCATCTCTCTAAAAATGTGTATTGAATGATAATTAACTCAGAAAAATCAAGGAAATTTTGCAGAATGGGGAAACTTAAGGTAGTAAAAACACCCATGGGTTTAATTTAACTCAAGAGATATATGGAGATAATGAACAGTACTCAAGATCAAAGTCCATAAAACAGTTCAAAATAGGAGCAGAGAAAACACTGACCTCCACAACATCAGAGATGGCATCAGGTACCATGGAGGAGTGAGCATCCCATGCTGATCAGTCACAACCACGCCGTGTGTTCCTTGTCATGATCGGAATATAACGGAAAAACCCGTCCTCAATTCAGTGTATAGATTACGGACAAATTATAACAATTGGAATGAAAAACGTCAGTCAGCATTTGACTATATGATTAATTATATTTGGTGACAAGGCCATTGTATCCACAATAGAACTTACAAAATGATGATTTTAAATGAGACTGCTGAAATTCTTGTCTCATCAACTTGTTTGTCAAACATTTTACCTAGTTTTAGAATATTTTCATACGTAGAGAATGATCTTGCATATCGAATCAACTGAGATATATAAACTCCTTATGCAGGTGATAAAGATGCATAATTGCTGCATAGAAGTCATCGCATTTATCACAAAGCTTGGGTGTTAGATTAGCATTAACGGTTTTTTTTCCAAGTCAATGGACGTGTCAGACTCTCTGGTATACCAGGATATTTCGTATATATCTACATAAGAATGGAAATTACCATTTATAAGTGACAATACGTTGTTGATATGTAGTTGATAATATCGAGTTGAAGATCACAGCAAGTGTTTTCTTCTTTCACACAAAATATTTTGCACAAATTCTACTTCATATGAATATAATGCAACAATTGGGTACAAAAAGTACCAATGGAAATTTCAGCAGATTGTTGCAAGAACTTGTATCCAAAAAGAACATAAATTTATTTTCAATCAGAAATTCAAGCATTTTTTATGTCAACTTCAGATTACTTGTTCTACAATCATAATGTTTCTTAAAGGTGATTATAATGCTTATATTTTTCATTATTAGAGAACAAGATTGCAACTTTTCCTAAGTATTAAGAATAATATTAAAATTTGTAAAAGTGGAAAGATGTGTCAATCAAACCCATCAAAACATTTGAAGTTTCAATAATTTTTAGACGAAATAAGATTTTAAATACAAGTATATTTTCGTGTGAAATGTTATTACGATTTAAAAGTCGTGATATTATACAGAAAATATAAACTTCAAATCTGTGTCTCTGCACCTTTAACAAAATAATATTGCAAATGACCAATGACGAGGTAAGTAAATTTACGAGTTCCGTTTTTATTGAAAAAGTAGCTGTTGATGATGTCAAAAAGCCCGGACTTTGATTAATAGTTATGAATGGGTGCTTATCAAGTTCAAAAGTCGTAAGATTTTAAGCTGTTAAATTTTTAAGATATCTGAAACCACTGGTTCATTTTCATTTTTACACATTTTTTCTGGGACCCATTTGAATCCATCTGTTGATATTTGGTGAAAATTGAATCATACATTTCTTTCAAAAGAAAACTTTAACTTTTAGTGTAGGATATTTATATTTTGATTTTCAATTCCAAAGCTATGTATGATCTGGGTTTTTTTCTTTAGTCGAATATCTGATTTCAGAATACCCTTACAAGGGTCGAAAGACCATATCTCAAACTATTTTTATATTTATAGAGAGATTTTGTATCCTTTAACAAAATATCATAGTTTCAGAAAAAAAATGATTTTCAGAAAAAAGCAAAGATAAAAATAAAAAAAAAAAATGAAAACAGCTTCAAGGCATTTATTACCTTTATTGATGCATCCGCGGTCGAAGGAACAGACATTTTCTTCACATGTGCACATTTTTGTACAACTTTTCCCATAGTTTGGGTACATGCATTTGGAAGAGCAATTCTCTTTATAATAACCTCGTTCGCATTCTATAGACAATAAAAAAAAACATTTCTTGGCTCATAAAGATATCTAAACTTAAACTAATGAAGAATATCATTTAACATTGTCCTTTGTACATGAATTCATAATCATTTTAAATGCATCAAATATGGTCTCACCAACACAGGAATTCGTAAAGATGCTGTGTCTATAACCGTCACAACAGACTATTCCTCCACTACAAATAAAACACATTATTTAAGAAATAAGGTATCATTTTTAAACATCTATCGAGATTTAAATACGGGTTGGTCACGAGATTAAATTCCACAAAGCCCGAAGGGCTTTATGATGAATTTAATCTTGTACCAACCCGTATTTATAACCCGATAGATGTTTTAAAATGATACCTTATTACTTATATTTACATTTGTGACTTATTGAAACTTTATATTTGTCTGATTGTGACTTTTAACGTGTGAAATGCATCATTTTTCAAACCCAACGGCAACTATGTAATCCACTGAACACGCGTCGACCCTTTATGACGTCACTGAGAAATTACGTCAAACGTTTATCCATACGCACATCTTTGACTTCTTGACCCCGTACCTGTATTTATACAGTTATAGATACGCATTGCTTTTAGTAGTGTTATATAAAGGAAAACATTTGCAAATGTAAATATTTTCCTGTAAACACCGCATCGCTGCAGTTATATTTTTGGATCTATAAAAAAAACTACGGTTTACATTTAGTTTTATGGCATAATAAAACTTATACCATACACTGTACCTTCTTCTTAAGCATTTCAAACTAATAATCGCATTTTTTCATATCTTTTTAATAACATATTTTCCTTTATCATTTTATGTTGCTACATTATATGATGATATAACTGCTAATCGCTATTTAATAGATTCCTAAACGAACTGATTATGATCGAGAAAATATAACGCCCTCGGCTTAGTAACAGGAAAATCACATATCAGAAAATAAGAACGATACACGGATCTGATAACAGACTTCTTATATATACCATATAAAGGAGACCTGCTGCGATGCATTTTTTTCTTTTATAAAGAAATTCAGATGGACACGACAATTTTAATTAATGTAAATATCTTAAGGTCTCATGACCATTGACGGACAATGCCCAAAAATTAAATTATTATGTCATAAAGTATAATGTTAGCAAGTTACACATTTTTTTTACATGTTTTACAATAAATTAATTTCAGAATCACATGTGATTCAAGCTAGAGTGTTTCAAGGAACTCAGCTATCGCCTGCTTCATTACAGATGTAGATGAAGTCAGGAAATATTAACTTTTATTTTCAGAATGATAGTTTATGCGGTTTTTGACTGCCATTAATCATTGGGCAGTATAAGACGACACGGTGAACTTGTTTTTTTTTTTAATCATTTGTAAATATCAGGGGTTAGGGGTTCAATTATCATGGTAATATACAAAAGACATGGAGCCAAGCACAATATCACATCCTCTCAAAGTTCTTGCATGTGACAGACGGTACAGAAGAAGAGATTGACAACTGGGAGAGCAAGACGGACAGACAGAAAAACTAAAATATTCCAGACTATCAACTGGGGACAACACAAAATGTATTTTAAATCCTTACCTTTTATTTCCACATATACCAGAAAATTTCCGCGTTGTTTTCTGCACAGATTCAAAGTTAACTATGGCAGGTATTAAAAAAAGCGTTAAAAAATTATGAGAAAGCATTTTCATTTGAGAGCATTCTTGCCTTCATTGATTATATTTATCAAGTGTTAACCTTTTGTAAGCCTTGGTTACAAAATAACACAGAAAAGCTGCGATATAACAAAATTCTTCCTTTTTGTCCGATCATATGTTCCACCTGTTTCGTAAAATAATTATTTTAATCAGATTGGTGATATTTTTATCCCTCAAAGAGAAGAGTGGCACGTGGGGATAACTCCAACCGGTGTCAGACTGTGTCTCCATTCAGCTGCTCCGTCCGTCTGAAACAACGTATATAGAGATCTGTTGATTCAAGAGGTTTATAATTTGACTCACTCGGCCAAATACACTCTATGCCATGGAATTAGGAGCAAAGAAAGAGACTTGGATGAATATTTACTGGAACCCTCTATGTCTCATTGGACATCTTTGTAATATTAACGGTTGGATAATTGTGACGTCACAATATTGTGTTTTATGTGAATTTGATCATCAAATATTTTCAAATATTATATATGCATTTTAAATATCTATACGAGGGTTGTTCCAACGCTGGCATTTTTAATATCAGTTGTTTCATCTAAACTATAAACTTTTTATATATGCCTTAAACTTTCAATGAAATATCTTTATAGATAATGTTTCTTCTTCTAGGTAAACGAATCTAACAAATTAGCTACCGGCGCAATACCGACAACGTCAAATTGTAGCTCCTAATGTTAGTGATTTTGTTCTGTAAACCTTGCCTCTGACAAAATTTATTTAAGCATAGGTTCGACATTATATTCAGATTTTTTGGTATCTAAGTTACACATCTCAAAAACTAATGTAACCAAAAGATTGCAAAGTTAATTCGTTTCATAGACAATAATTATTTTACAATCCCGATCATAAACCTAACTGATCGAATTGTCTAACAGCAGTCTTCACGTAGGCATACATGTACGGCGTCCTGTTCCTGTCTTTTCAGTTAGTCTTCATTTTAGTTGTTTCTTATCGTCTTGCGGATAACCAGTCAAACCAGCCTCGATCAAACCCCTTCAATCAGAGAAAAAAAACCTGTAACCCATATACTTATGTTTTTATTTTTTCATCTTTAACAACTCTTTTCCCTATGTGCAGGAGTCATATTCCGCAAAACTAGTGTTGCATCATAATTTGGTGCTCCACATTACCGCCCAACGTTAAAATTTTTACAATGTCAAATTTAAAAAAAACTTAGGCATATATCCTTACATATTTGTCCTTAATTATGTCAAATAAATGAATTTATAGATGTAAGTACATCAAAATATAGAGTATCTACATAGGTATATTTTTCACATTGTATTTCCGTATAGACTGATACATAAAGAAAAATTCATTGAAAATGCGATTTTTAAAAGTAAAAAAAATTGTCGTGCTCCGACTATCAATATTTAATACCCTTTAATTGCTGTTTTATATTCATATTACTTCAAAGGCCTATAATATTTTGTAAAAATAACAGCAAGTTATTTTTCCAACATAATGCAAAAAAAATTATTAGTTTTGGCTGAATAGAATTTGAAATATTAAAAAATTTCGCCTTTTGGGGGGGACAACCATCGCATAATGTTACACTTTTAAAATTATTGATTGATAGATTGATTGTCGTTTTACGTCAAATTTGAGTATAATTCTCTCATAAAAAGACGCCACAATAAATCGATGAAGAACTTCAAATTCTGACCTTTTTTCAATATTTGCAGCCATTTACTAATGAGGGATTTTCATCGTGCCAACGCTTAGCGTAACATTGAGCATCAATTTTTAAGATTTCCTTCTGCAACTTTCACTTAGAAATGCTGAGCGCACGGCGAAGACTACCTTTTTAATCTACCTACATGTAAGTCAATCGATACCCAGACTCGATCCTAGAGATCCTCTACCGTGACGGACTAATTGTACTTCAGAATCCCAACAAAGTTTAATCTGGGTTATATCCTGATTTCTTTAGCCTGTGATTGATTAAAAAAATTTCAGGTTAATATAGTTTCAACAGAAATCTTTTTCTTCTTCAAAACAAAAAGGTCAATTTGTTCAGGTTTTCCGAATTAGAGACCCCAGTGAAAAAGTCTGTTTCTTTTCCTTTTTTCGGGAATTGCGTGTTTTTACAAAAAAAGGTAAATCATCGTAAAAACAATTAAAGTCACGCATAAAAAAATTATGCACCTACACTCAGATAATTTATAATGCAATTTTCCAAATATTTATTTTTTCGACTTTTATTTCGAACTTCAATTACAGACTCTATATCAAAGTATACATTTTTGTAAATGCAACCACGAGTTTGCTTTAAAGGGATTTTTAAGAACATTTTTTACATATATAAAAAATCCTGAGAAATCTATCATTCATATGACTAAATACATCACTGCCATTCCTTTGTCTATTAATGATAATTCATGAACTGACACTGATATTTGATGCCACTAAATACAGCTGTTTTCTAGGTACAATTAAGGAGGCTAATGGGTCAACTTAATTAATCATCAGATTTAACTTCATTTTATTTTTATAAATGATATCTTAAGCTGTCAACTATCAATTGGCAAAGAAAAAATTGATACATTTTATATTTAAAATTTCATCATTTTTGTATATCTTCATAAGGAGCTCTTCTTCGAAGGAGATCAATATAGTCTTAAATGACCACAACCCCCAGTTCCTTTCATGTTTTAACCAAGATATTTCTTCCATTTATTCATATAAAAAATACATTGACCAAAATATTTTCTTTACTCCCTAAAGGCTGTGTACGAGTATACGTAACAATTCTATATTTTATAAACAAATTAGAACTACCAATTTTAGACATATATACTTATTTAAGTTATTGATATTCTCTTTGTTTCTGAAGTCGAAATGTACATGTATGTCTCCAATTAGCCATTTAAATAAATAACAGAAAAAAGTTCAGCTAGATTCACGAATAAGTCACATCTTTAGGTTGTATGTGAGCATGTCTAATATTGAAATCGGCAGTTTCCATTTAGGTATCAGTGAACACAGAACTAGACCAAAACTAGGAGATCACTTTACATGACTTGTTTTTACCTTCAACTCGCAGTGCACTTATTTTTATTTTACAATTAAATTTGATAGAGATCAAGGTCAATACGATGATCTAGCTACATGCATTTCAGGGATTGAATGAAAAAATACTCTTGAACAACTTTTATTAGGTAGAATCTTTCATGACTCTTTATATTTGTTGAACCCCTAACCGACCACAGTATGAGAAGCAGGATTAAAATAAGAACACATTTTTAATTTATGTGCTATTTGATAAGTACAAAGTGTTGATGCATAATCGATATTCAAATCTGAACCATTAAAAGGAGGAAAATCAAACTTTTTATATCATTATTTATATTTTTCAGGTCAAGAACTATGCTTATAATTTGAAGTGCACTTTAGAAAATCTAAGTAAACCATGAGTTCCTGGTTTAAATTTAACTCTGTTGCCATTTATATCCGTACCTCCTATTCTCTGGCATGCTGGTGATATTTAAAATAATATTCGATTACATGCACTCCTTCCCGTTGGGCAGCGATACCCGTAGTATGGAATGTCACATGTCAGGCTACAGTTTACACCATAATGTCCAACAGAGCACCCTGAATCAAAATTGAATCATATTGTATTCTATAAAAAGGTACTGTGTAAAGAACCAATTCAATTTTTTATTCTATTATTTTTGTACGGATTCACTGTAAAGAATTGAAAACCATATAATGATATAAATAAAATGATAAAAGAGAACAAGAAATAGATTGAACGTGTAAAAGAATGAAAATATGAATAAAAATAAATATTAAGTACTAATCATATTCTCTATAAAATGAAACAAAAGCGAAAACAAATTCCTAGAATTTTAGATTTAGGACTGTTACATTGAGTCAGTTTTCGGGACAGCAATTCAAGTACTTGGATTTGTCACTCAGATACACAATATTTTCAGTTTATTTCTATGTACACCGAAATAAGTAAGCTTAAAATAATTATGGTCTTCGTGTACGTATTTTTTTTCTAGATTTGTAATTTCAGTAAAAAAATAAAATGAAAAATTTCGATTTAATAATAGGTTCATAGTATTATGAGTTGAATAGAGCATTTTACGCATTATAATAAGTATTTGTAAAGGCAATATAGAGAATTAAGCTAAATAAATAGTGATAAAAAATAAATACACAAATTGAGTCTTATGTTGATGAATCATTTGATATCAAAACTTCAAAGAAGTTGTGCATACATGCAGATCAGACGAATAAATTAATTTTCTCAGTTGATGTAATTGGATTTTAGTTAACAAAACGAAAAATAAACTCGGGATATCTCGGCAGTTTCTTCCCATAGGTAAAAAAGGTAAAAAATGAGGTTATTCGAATGTACACGATAAGCACATAATATAATACACGAAAGATCCTGATAAACAATCCTCACGATGAACGAAAAACACGATAGGGAACGCAAAACCTGATAAACGGAAAACACGATGTGATAGAATACACGCACGTACGATGGCCGTTAGCGGCCGTCGATTTACACTAATGTTATATATGTGTGTAACGTGTACAGCATTTTCAATGAAACCCAATGACAACTTACACTTGAAACAAAAAGTGTACAGCGTCATTGCAAAATACCATGTACACTCTACACCAACTTTTGTGTAATGTGTACGTGGAAAGTTTCATGTACACTCTACATCGAAAGGTGGTATCAAGCAACAAAATAAAGAGAAAAATTCTTGTTTTTTTCCTTTTTTTCTTCCCCCACATTGGTACCTGCAAGTGCTTGTATTGGCAACATCAGCCACGCAATTTTAAATTAATAGGACCCGACACAGTGCTGTGATTTTTCTTATTTCTCCTTGTTTTTGACATTGTTATTAAGTTATATATTTCTTATTGAAAGCATTGTTTTGACAGCAATGTGTTTCGGTGGTTTTATCTCGCATTGGTGTATTAAAAATCTTACTCACGGCCCTGCCTTCATCAGTGATCTGCCGTAATTTCTATTGTGGCAAAATAGCATTTTTAATTAAGCAAATCACCAATACTTTTATGAAATAAAATACTGATAAAATTTTATCATTTATTATAATTCACCCTTTCGGAGTTTCCTCCAGAATCTTCAAGTTTCCCGCATAAGCATAGTGCGAATGTAAGAATGAAACAGAGAAAATTATAAAAACCAATTAAAATAAGAGAGGGATACCAATGTGGGGGAAGAAAAAAGGAAAAGAACTAGAATTTTTCTCTTTATTTTGTTACTTGATACCACTTTTAGATGTAGAGTGTACATGAAACTTTCCATGCACACTTTACACAAAATTTGCAGGAGAGTGTACGAGGAATTTTGCAATGATGCTGTACACTTTGTACACTTTTTGTTTTAAGTGTAAGTTGTCATTGGGTTTCGTTGAAAATGCTGTACGCTACACACATAACATTAATGTAAATCGACGACCGCTATCGGCAATACATGTACGCACGATACAGTCAGACAGTAGGATACACGCACGATAAGAATACATGCACGACAGGACACGATTTATTTGTAAAGAATAACGCTGCGAGTGCTGTACACTTATCATGATGAGGTTCTTTGGAGTTTAAGACTTGACTTTAATATGAACAGCTTGTGTTAATACATATGGATTTTTACATTGGGAAAACCTTTTAGTTTCTTGTTGGAGTTCAACATCTACCACACATGATCCACGTCACTCTTTGATGTGATTTTCACACCTCGACTAAAAATTCCTATTATCAGTGAATCGAGACACTTGATATCCATGTTTCAACAACTTATTTGTCAAAAGTTTGCCTCGTTTTAAAAATTGATTATACGTACAGCATATTCTTGCATATCGAATCAAGTAGGACTTTTGAGCTTAATTCTATTTTTCACTCTATCAAGTCTATTTATAGAGGCTCTTAATGTTTTTGTCTATAAGAATATTTAACAGCTACAAAGTATTAATAACTTCGATTGAGCACAGGAAACAATTTAAACTTTTAAGAAAACTGATGCAACTTAGTTCTTAGCATATATATATTATGTATATTTTTTAAATCCTTGTTTAATCAAATGAGGAAATATACAGAAAGTTCTAATGGAAAAGGAAATACTGCAATGTTTACTGCTTTTAAGCATTGAGAATTGTTCTTTTTTTAAATCTTAATGTCCTGTATAGGTACATTTTAGATATCATATTTTCTTTCCTGCAAAGAAAACAAATTGCCTTTTTATTTTTTTTATGTTAATAACTTTCTTTTTCCATTTTTTGACCTCCTTCTTGATACGGTCTTAATATGAACAATTCATGTTTTTCCGATCATTTTCTAGTGGAAATTTCAGAAATAATGTTAAATTTGGTATTTTACGTTTAAAATTGAATAAATACATTGATGGCATAACCTTTATGATATTTTTTAAGCGTCGCTTTAAAATAAACAAACTGTTTCAAAATTATGCATGTACAATAATTAGGCTAAAATATTTCTCATTTACATTTGTTTAAAATTTGAATGAACCAGATGTATAATTATGACTCACATTACCTTTTTCCGTTATCAGTTAAATCCTTCAAAGAATTGTCCTTCCTTGTCAAGAATATTTTTTATCTGAAAAATTCGCCGATATTTTCATTGGACACCTTAAACTGTTTTATGTATATAAAGTTTTCTAATTCCAAGATAACTTTGCTTAAAATATGATATTTTATTAGTGTTTTAAATATCTTTGAACATTTCATGGTCTTATATCCAGTATTGATAATCTTTACAGAGTTTACAGTTACAGACCGTGTTGTGTTGCAGAAAAATGGGACACATTTACATTTCTTTACGATAGCTCCCTTTCATGATGTGTACTAAGTGAATTCTTAAAACATGCCTGTTTTATTTATGTCTTTTTTGAGTATTTGTATCCGTATTTGCTTTTATGAAAACACATTCAAGACATTAATACCGGTATGTAAATCCTACGTTATGCATCATACTAGATTATTCTTATAAGGTGCAGAAGTCTTTTTTTTTTGAAAATTAAATTAGGACTCTGACGGTCAATTTTTGACATAACTTATGCAACGATAAACAATTAAAAAACATTACTTTTTCTATATTAATACTGTGTTTAATCTTATGAATACCTTTCACAACATTTCCTGAAATTTTGTTGCAAGCTTCAGCATTTAATTAAAACACATGTGAGGTGGTATAGACTATCTTATGCTAAATTTATCACTGCAATTTAAAACCCGAAAGGAGAGAATATTGTGCTTAATTAATGTAGACCAAGCGTCGTATTTTAAGGAGATTAGTTAATAAGGGAAGTAAAGGATTTTAGTTGTTTATGTAGGAAAGAGGTTTTCTTCATTAACAGGAACAGCACTAATTTTTTAGCGCAAACTATTGATCAACAAATCATCAAAGAATGAAAAAATAATCTAAATAGCTCTCGTAATTATTTCACCTTTACAAAATAGGATGTCAGCGCTTTTTTGTGACGGGTAAGTAAATTTCAATGATGTGAAAAAAAGATATAACTTTTAAACCTACTTCAGTTTCATTAGGATTAAACAAAATATACGTATTTATCTGTTATTTTATCCAAAGGTTTGATGAGTAAAAAATGAGGGGAGCCTGGTATATAACCGCAAAATGAAAATAAAAATTTAATTCATTGTTTATAAATAAAAATATAAACGTTAAATACAAATCAAACCTATTACATTAATAAACGAAGATAACAACGTTTACAACACTTTACACAAGTATAATTTATATTGTATTTTTCACTACCACATGTTCAAACGAAAGTAAATCTAATAAATTTAAATATGGTTAATTACCCTATTAATTTGTGTTTCGTGTATTTGTTTTTTATCCCCGAGCCTTGATAAAAAAAATGCAAAGATTCGAACAAAATAATATCTAACAACATATAGTTGCAAATTCTATCTTATCCTAAGTATTATACATCACTGTCAATATTCTACACGGTTTAAAGTTACCTGGAAACAGATTTAAAGTTAATATTTTTGTATAATATCACGAATTAAATATTTTAATAGCATTTCACACAAAAAATGAATTAAAAATCTTAATTCATTAAAAAGATATTAAAACTTTTAATTTTTTGGCGGGTTTGATTGACACATCCTTGCACTTTCATAAATTTTAACTTCATTCTTAATCCTTCGGAAAAGTGGCAATCTTGTTGTGTATTATTGAGAAATATTTAAAGTTAACTTAAATCCAGAAAAATAATTTTATTCAGAGTAGAAATGTTAAAAAGCAAAACTCTTTCACAAGTATTTTCATTCCGTTGTGTACAGAGTTTAGCAAATCGAGCACACTCGTGCTACATTGTATGTACACAGTTTTTGTAAACAAGGCAAGAACCTGATATTGTTTAATGTTTACGATTAACCGGGTGCGTTGAAACGCCAAAGTCTGCTCACCGCAACTGCACCGACTGACAATATATTGTGTGTTTGTTTTGCTTTCGAACATGTGTACTCTGAATTTTCTGGATTATAGTATGGATATTTTTTATTAATACACAACAAGATTACCACTTTTTCCAAAGGACTAAGAATAATGTTAAAATTTGTGAAAGTGCAAGACTGTGTCAATCAAACCCGCCAAAAATTAAAATTTTAATAACTTAGAAATGAAATAAGATTTTTAATTAATTTTTGTGTGATATGCTATTAAAATATATATGTCGCAATAAAAATTAACTTCAAATCTGTGTCCAAGTACCTTTAATATACGAAATCTTCTTTAGTTTTTTTTTATACCTCCTTACTCAAAATTCTTTCAAATGTTGAATTTCGGAAAGAATGCAAAGAGTGATATCCATGTAATAAGGGGGAAATCACCGGATCAACCATCAGTTTTTTCAAACTCTTTTAATGTTTTTAATTTATATTGTTTTCAACTCAAAAGGCTTTTTCGACCATACTGTGCAGAGGAAATGTTGGTTCCAAAAAACACATGTGTTCGTGAGTAACTATAATTATTCTCGTTAATACTTACGATATTGAACATAAAATGGAAAATTTATATCCATTAAACAACAATCGTAATTTTAGAACTTGAAATATGTATATAAGACTCATTTAAATACACTATATTTTATGAGCTTGTCTTCCCGGATTTTATGGTGCAAACTGCACAAGAGTGTGTGATTATCCATACTACGGTAGAATATGTTTAGATGGCGAATGTTCCTAACCGAGAGAGTTTTGTGACAAAGCGACGGGATGTGTGCAAACAACAATCGATTGTAATATTTATTTACAAACTTTATATATACATATCTCCTCTTATCAAGTATATATTTCTGTGATCCAGGTGAAGTAAACGAATATTATAAAAAAAAACATTTCTAATAATAAATAGATCATAATTACTTTTTTTCGAATGATATATTATCAAAGATGAAATAACCCTAAATCAGGGATTACTAGTTGAATTATTGTATCAAACAACATAATAACAATAGTACTGAGTGATTAGTACATGTATTTTATTTGGCTGAATGGGCCACGGCCGCTTCAATGCAGGAGCCGAGGCATCAATATGGCATCCTGAGAAAATGTGAACCCTGGGCACAGATGTCCACTGACTAGTCCATACTTAAAACATTTGTTAAAATGTTGAAAAAGAGTTCAATGAGCCTACTGGTAAGCCCAATATACGCATGCCTGGCGTGAATTGCTGGTATATGTAAGGTTGCTACAATCAGACGGCCGTGACGAGGGGTCCCTTGTAATGGTGCAGCTGGGCTTGAAAATACAATCTGAAACGATAAAAAATACTCGGCAGAAAAAGAAAAAGGAAAGATAAAAACTGTGAACAAATCTTCGGAAACCACACAAATGTGAACCATGTACGGCCAATTTATAAATATTAAACTTAAGGTGTTTCCACCCTCACAATTTTAATGGTTCAAAGTACAAAAACTGGATTTATTTTCATTCAATATACTTCAAATTTTCAAATTATTGCAAAAAAATGTATAGGTCACCATATTATTAGAGATGCGAAGCATAATAAACAGAAGTGTACGTCAACATAAAGAAATCGCACATTTTTTGTAAACAGTATTATGAAAAGTATGTAAAAACTGGTTTTAAATGCATAATTCTGATGCTGAATGTTCCTAAATAATATTACTTCCTACTTATAAGATACTTTTGAATTGTGAATACTAGGGAAAATATTTTACATTAGAAGTACAATAAAGCAAATGCCTGAAAGAAGAGACCTCAGAATAGAAGGAGTTACTGCCCTTATCAACTTTTTTAAAGATTGAATAATTGATGATTAAATAACGAAAATATGCATTTTAAAAATTCTTTTACTTGACAATATTTATCATTGCACCTATTGTAAAGCATTCTTCCAAAAAATTTTGTTACGGATGGTGGAATTACCTTAACACACAATTCTAGAAATCCTAGTCGACCTTTGTTTGATAAGGATGGGAGGGTGGGTAAAAGTTTCAGCACAGACTGATGACGAATAAGTGCCGTGACGTCAGAGTTCCCTTGCTAGGTGCTACTAATATCCCCAAACTATAAAAATGGAACTGATAAATACCGTACAAATCGCCCAATGAACCCAATACAAGCCAGATCACGAATATTTATTTCACTTCGATAAATAGATTTAACCTTTAGTGGTTAAATCTCATTATCAAAGATGAAATAACCCTAAATCAGGGATTACTAGTTGAATTATTGTATCAAACAACATAATAACAATAGTACTGAGTGATTAGTATTTTATTTGGTTGAATGGGCCACGGCCGCTTCAATGCAGGAGCCGAGGCATCAATATACTGCCTTTTGTAATGGCATCCTGAGAAAATGTGAACCCTGGGCACAGATGTCCACTGACTAGTCCATACTTAAAACATTTGTTAAAATGTTGAAAAAGAGTTCAATGAGCCTACCGGTAAGCCCAATATACGCCACGAGACTGTGCCGCAACACAGTCTGCGCCACCAGTAGGCATGTGACAAAATAGCAATTATGATTAATATGAACATGTCACTCGAACCATAATAGCAAATATAAGTCAATATATGCAAGCAGTATTGCCTCAGCAATAAGCAACAATCAATCTTTAATGAGGGCAAAAACCTTGCCCAAAATATGTCAATAAATGCAAGCAGTATTGCCTTAGCAATAAGCGATGACAATGCAAAAATAATGGACTAGTCACAATGCGCAGCCATATTAAATACATATGGCTAAAGCACTATGACCCCATAACTAGTCATAGCGCAGCCATGGCCCAAAGTATGACAAAAATGCAAATTATGATTTATATGAGCATGTCACTAGAACCATAATAGCAAATTTATATATGTCAATAAATGCAAATAGTATTGCCTTAGCAATAAGCAACAATCAATCTCTAATGAGGGCAAAACATTGCCCTAAATATGTCCATAAAAGCAAGCAGTACTATTAGTACTATTGCTTTAGCAATAAGCGATGATATAATGGAAAAATAAATGCGCAGCCATATTAAATACTCAGTATTTTTATACTTTGTTGAAACTATGAGCCCTTAACTAGTCATAGCGCATCCATGGCTGAAAGTATCCCTGTGCTGATGAAGCAATCTAATAATTTGTTTGCAAGAGGAGCCTGTAAAAAAGTTAAGATTTTACAGGTTTTTCTGTTATCCATTCCAAGTTGAGATATCTAACACTGTGTCACTTGACAGGGTATGGAAGTTGCAAACCTAGATAACGGCGTACAAGATATATTTAAATACGGTGTGTTTTTCTTTTTACCCTTTCCTATCCCATCACTTTCATAAAGCACTATAACACAATACAACACGACAGAGCAATCAAAGTGAGATCTATACATTGCCCACTCACAGCCATCAGCTAACGCAAAATGAGTGGATTTGTAGCAATTTTCTGTTAAAAAATACAATTTATTTAGCTTAGCATTAAAGACAATAAAGCAGATTTAACCTAATATTTCGTAACCTATTTGTGTCAATTTGGTAATATCATCTTATAGATCCGATATGGTAATATCTTTTTATGCTAAAAGAAAAACATTTAATCTTTTGAAATAAAAAAACCCTATCTCATGATTGGATGCAGTTATTTTTATTCTTAATGACCTGGACCTGACCTTGATTCTAATACAAAACGGTCAAAACTAATGTAAATAATACAATCATTTAGCAATATTATCTTCTTGATTCTGTGAACATTTCATTAATTTTTAATTACAAGAAAAACAGTTTTGTGTGAGAAAATTCCTACCTTAATAACGAACAATGGTCGATCTAAAAATAAAAACAACATAAAATCAATACAAATCAGTGAATGGTCCATAAACACGTACCCTAAAAATTCCAGAGGTGTGATCAGGTGCCTTTTAGGAGTAAGCATTCCCTGTTGACGGTCATTACGCCGTTGACCAAATGTATTGATCAGGTAGGCAAAATTCACCATAAGAGTGAAAATTTTGTGGAGCCTGAAAGAGAACATGAAATTTAAAGAATTCACAGATTGTTTTTAAATTCAACATTAATGATAATTATGTCGCAGAATCGATATAAAATGTATACATGGAATCACATGCAGAAAAGAAAATCAAAAAATATGTCATCCTTTAAAATCAATCAAAGACATTTAAATATCTCTCAGTTCTAGAACTGCATACTTGTTAAAATTATTGTTTCCTGTGTCCCTGAAAATATTAGGAATACTTAACATAATTTTTCTCCCTTAAAGATTTTTCTCTCCAAACTATATGTAATCATTTAGATTTTAAAGATTTGCTTATCATATTCTTTGCTCAATACGCTACACGAAAAGGTCACGCTCTGGTATATTTTCTTTGAAATTCATTTTTAGGAGTTATAAATAACTGTAACTCATACAAATATTTGGAAGACAAAATTTTGCATAAATTCTCTTTTTACTGAACATTTTTTTTCTGCAGGTACTACGCCATTTGTCATCCACTGAAGATCAGATACCTGAAGTCCAACACCCGCGTGATGGTGGTGATGTTTGTCGTCTGGATATTTGCACTGGCGGTATCCTCACCATTCCTCGTCGTCCAGAAGATCGGAAAACGTCTGCATCATATTGACGAGCCTCCTTTCCTGGAAATTGTGGAAGTCTGTTTGGAGCACTACGAAAATCCGGATATGGAAAAGGTTCATACTCTTATTCAGTTCATTGTCTTCTTCTGTTTTCCTATTGGTGTCATGTTCTTCGCGTATGGAAACATTGCTCATCAGTTGTGGATAAGAAAACCGCTGGTAATTTGAAAAATTTTTAAACGTAAAAATTAATCAACACCATTTTGACCCGAATTCGCAAAATAAAACCGACGTAAAAATTTCCAGATTTACGGTACTATAAACGAGTAATGAATGATACGATACGAATAACCTATACCTGATGTGTTTCGGACTAATGGAATAGTCCGAGATCCTGTTTACCCTTGTTTGAATAGGTATAACCCTTGAGTTTATAAGGACCGCAGGTGTTCAGTCTGGACTTGGCATGAGAAGAATGGAAGGTAAGTAACACAGATGGAGAGGGTGGAAGGGCTTGGTTGAAGTCATAGCACGGTTGAAAGTAAATCAAGGGATTGCGAGATACGCGGCGCAGTAATTCTAATTAAGGGAAAGACACCGAGTACTCTTTGATCTTGGTTTTGGAGCACAGTGCAAAATGCCCAACCAGCTTCACATCATCTTTGTAGAGGGATCTCCGGTTTGTTTCAGATCAGTTAAAAGAAAAGTATCCCTGTAAATTAACAAAAGCCATTGTAATTAATATTGGTTCAAAGTACATAGTAGTAGGCTCAAGTAAATCAAGAGGAAAATTAAAGTATGTCTATATTAAGACCCTTTGTACCCATTGAAAAGGAATCTTTAGGATATTTTTATTTTGTAAATATAAAAAAGATGGATGAAAATATTTTTGTTGCTTTCAAAAGAAAAAAAGCAAACTCATAGACTTCCTAATGATTATGGCGTGACTTTGCGAGCACCTTCGTGTACAAGAATTAGTTGGTTTTCGTATATCTAAAATACATGAAAAATACCAAATTCAATAATTCATGTCCACACGATTTAACGTCTGCGAGTTATTTTGCGATACATTTATTACCGGTAAGTACTGACTTAAAATAACTAATTTTTACAGAACGTAAATCATACCAACGCTACTTGAGTTAACTTATAGGTATTCAAATCTAAGAAAGCTCGCGTATATCTTGTAGTAAATTTAAAAAGAAAAAAAGGCTAGTTGCAAAAAGATATTCCAATCAGAATTTTCTTGAAGTCTAGTTGAAAGCATTCTGTTACGGCGTCATGGATCGAGCGCAGCGAGTGATTGGGTGTGACCAGAAATTGGATTTAAAGTTCAAAATAAAGAATTAAAGGTTTGTTAAGTCATTTATTTAGTTAAAAATCTACAATATATCAAATTCTGCTTATTTTAAAGTAAAAAGGATAATTGTTAGGTGATGAATAGACAAACTTGCTGTTAAATATAAATCGACCATGAATGAGTGAATCTAATAGCGTTGTATAGTTTTATTGACAAGTTGTATTTTTGACCTCCTTGCACCCCCCAATGAAAACAATTCATAGAACCACAAGCACATTGTAAATCTATGTAAAGTCTTCTGTGTATGTTGTATTCCTTATATAATTTGCTGTTTTATAACAAGACTTTGTTTCATTGGTACTAAAACTTAATACATGTACACATACAAAACCCAAAAGCAATTGTGATATTTATTGTTTTTTATCACTCATTTGTTCTCATTTTTTGTGTGAAATTTTATAATTTTCCATTTCTTGTTCCCCAAAACCATATCTTACAAATTTTATGTATTGCAACTTGCATTTCAATTTTAACTTGTTAAACTTGACAAAAACTACAGGTACTGTGAGTAATGAACTCACTAAATGATACCCCCGCCTCCCATATGATTATAATGGAAAAGTTCATGTTTTGCTCTGGCCGGGAAACCCAAAATATGTGTCGTATCAAAAAGTAAAATAGAAGGTGCACAATGGCAATGTTATAAAGATTCTGTGAAGGGTTCATTAAATTCCACTCAGTGGTATAAGAGGAATTGCGGATAAGATATGAGTACCCCAAGGCGTAACAGACGGACGAACGGACAGCTAGACGTACGTACGGACGGACATACCGATTACAGTATACCCTCCCACTTTTCAAGCGGGGATATAATAAATGTTAAAATGTTCATATTGCTATTGACGTGACTTATTCTCATGTATCCGCATCAAAAGCGAGACATATTGTTTATTCTTGTTCCTTGGTTTCAATAATACAATCCAAAGTATTTATCCCCCCCCCCCTTTAAAAAAAGATTATGCTTCAAATATGTGTCATTAAAGTTTTGCACATGAGAACTTGCAAACATGCTTCCGCCTATCAGTACTCTCAGTACTTTGATTTGTTTTACTATTAAAAAGGTGCTTTCAATCTCAAGCTGTATGGATCATTAAACATATTGACAGCGAACATGTGTTAGTTTACATCAGGTTTACATGAGAGGTAATGTGAGCACTGAATTTGCTTAATGATAACATTCCCCGCCTCCCCCATGAATATATTTAATTTCAGTTTACATGACTTGCATAAAGAACAGAACAGAACATTTTATTTCTAATTTAGAGCTCATAACAGACAAGTATGAAATTATTAGAATAATAAGGAAAAGATAAGCCAATGAATAGCAAAACAATTATACAATTAGTAATTGACATAAATCATTTCAACAATAATCCTGTCTTAAAGGAATATATCAATATATGCATGTACATGTATGTGTAAAAGACTAAATACTATCGTTTATAATTTTGCCCACAGAATTAAGAGTTTCCTTATCTTCTGTATTGAATAGCCAATAAAGTTTTTGTTCATGATTATAATGGTGAAGTCCATTCTTACTCTTTTAAAGTTTCCTTGAATTCATACTCTGATAAGTAGAGGTAAGAAAATCTTAGTTATAATGATTTGATCGAATGCTTCCTTAGAGTGAAAAGATGTTTTAAAGGTAATAGAAAAGGGAAACAAATACCTGGACGCATTGAGTTACATCAATAGTAATTTGATCATAAGCATAGTCACAGGGTGCTCAAAATTATATCCATGTCATGATCGGGAAATAACGGAAAACAAATCAGTGTATATATAATGGCCTAACAATTATATGAAAACATCAGTTAGCATGTCTTGTGATAAATTGTATATGCTGACAAGGTCCTTGTATCGACCATAGAACTAAATATATAATGATGACTTCAAACGAATGTGCTGGTATTTTGTTTCAGCATATGTCTGTCAATAATCTGCCTCGCGGTCTAATATATCCCAAAAGTAAAGAAGAATACTCACAGCTGTATTTAATTAAATCTGGGGGGGGGGGTGTTCCTTGTCATGATGAGGCAAGACTTTTAATTCCCCTTTTAACTTAACTTAAGACTTAGCTTAAAAAGATTGACTGAAATGAAGCACAGCTTATTTTACATTATTTCAAGTAGCGTGAAGTGAGGGCTGATAAGCAGCTGAAAGTAATTTTTTTACTGATAAATATACTGGTATCCTATCATATTCACTGCTTATATTCCTATAGAATTATTACTAGACTTCCATACTGTATGCTGGTAGATTTTAAATCTTATTAATTAGAATTATTCTATTAGAAATGATTTTTATTTCAATAGAGACAATCTAAGTGATCATATCCATTACATCGATACCTTTAATTCTCATGCTTAAATCAATATTTGTAATAATAATATTTTTAGGTCATTATGACCTTTAGCAAAGAAAAATCCATCATACAAAAAAGAGGCTCTAAATCATGTGATAATATCCTGATACAATACAACAAATAAATGAATATAAGAAGTAATAACAAATTTTATGTTGATAACACAATAAAAATTAAGACAATATACAAACACATAATACAATGTTAAATGCATTTTAACGCGACTTTCAATACCCAATCGCAGTTAATGAAATATTTTTATGTACATCATTTGTATTTTCGTAATTCAGTACAATAAATGCCAAGTGAGGAAACAACGCGAAAATTTGCTGTTGCACTGCTATCGTTAGAACAAGTGGCATGGTTTTCTTTTGGAAAAGTTTTTTATGATGAACACATAAATCTCCAGGAATGGTAATAAAGCAAATTCTAAGTATAACCCTACGTTATGATAATCTCACCCTTCTGTATGATAATCTTATTGAATAAAATGAAATCTGTATTATTTTTTATAAAACGTAAGGAGGAGTAATGGATATGTGCAGAAAAATTGGATTTTATGCAGCCATCCAACAATGGTTTATATTCAGAGACACATGGACTTAAGCATGTACTAGTACATGTATATATAAACACCCATGCTGTGTAACAAATTAAGTTTTTGAAGCAATTTCTCTCTTTAGAACTACCTACAATTTTACCTTGGAATATGTTTTCCTGAATGAAAAAGCTTCTCAGTTATGTTAAGGAATGACAGAGTTCAAATGCGTCGAACACTATATAGAAGTTTAATTGTGACGCCATAATTTAACAAGCCACAAAATTAATTAACGATATTGTGATGCGCAAATAACAACTTAGATTTATTTATTTTATCAATGATTTATAAAACCTTGAAAAATTGCAATATTTGATAGCAATACAGTTAAGTTATAGAAGGAAGCCTTTCGTCAAATATGACGTCATCAGCCATACAATGACGCAGTACAGGTGATCCAGAGTATTAGATTCAGTAGTTTAATAAGAACAAAAGATCTTAAATATATATAATATCATCACTATTATTAAATAATAATCATTAAAACTAAAACAAAGTAATTATTAAATACAATTTGTACAGAATATGAATTTACCTAGTAGCATTGAAGCTGTACATGGGCAAGGAATGTAGAGAATATCGCTAGAGCGATAAGCGTATTCGTGATATACATCAAAAGTGCAAGGGCATAGACTATTTTGTTTGATCTGAAATATGGAATATTTTGTTTAAATAGAGTATATTTTGAAAAGTGCTGGGAGCCTATCCTGGTCAGCATAACATTATTTTTATTCATAACAGAATTTAAGCGAAGTGGGAATTTTTAGCCATTCTACACATTTTCTGGCAAGTTTTCAGTACTTCCCAAACACCACAGACTAGATCCCAGCACTTTTTGAGTAGAGGAAATTAACACAACAAAGATGTGTTGATTTTTTTTCTTGAAAAACGAGCGTATGCCCTTGTGCTATCCTCATTTCCTTCATTCAGCTTAACAATTCTATCTTTATGCAAGTCACGTGAAAGACAGCTGATATATACGATATTACTGGTACTGTGTACGGCCTAGTCCTGTCCATTATTGATAACTATATTACATTTTCTACGAGTATTCAGTAGCTTTGTTACAATCTTTAAAAAGAATAAATGTATTAAAACGGTGCTAAGGTCACATTTTCCATATCGGTCCTTAACATAGCCGAGTTGGTAAATTGCTTTTATAATACGCAATTTTAAAAAATTATCAAGGTTTAAAGCAATTCCAAAAACAAAATGAAGTCTTTTGGAGACCAAAATTATTCTTCCTTCATGTAAACCATGATAATCGGAGAAAATGCGACTGTGTATAAACCAACACAGTAAAACAGGTCATGGAGAACCCTGCATAGGAAAATCTTCAACTGAATATACAGTAATGACGATCAGGACACCACCTCCTCATTTATGATTTCATATCTCTGGATCATGGGTTCACTAAAGCTCTTATAGTTTGTTAATAGCTTACATTTCTTTAAAGAAAGTGATAAATGGGAGGCGAGTGGGACAGATTAGAACTAAATTTCAGAATTTTTACTGGACTAATTATTTCGTTGATCCAGATCATCCCTTTTCTCTTTCTTTGGGGTAGCAAAACTTCATCTATTGGTTTGCGTCATTTTTTCATACTCTGCATGGATCCTCAAATTGTACTAGTATTATATTTAGTTAAAGCCCTTGGGGTTCTTGTCCTTAATTGACCAATGGTTACAACACAATTTAAAACAAATATTTTAATCTGAATTTTATATTTTACTTTTGAAAAAGGTGCTTTCAAATTCGAGATGTCTGAATTATTTAATATTTGAACAGGCCACAAGTGTTAGTTTACATTAGGTTTACATCAGAGATAACGTGAGCACTGAAATCATGAATGCACTAAATTATTACAACAACTCCCCTCCCGCCTCCTCAATCCGTCAAATTGGCTGTTTATTCCAAATACACTTTCGCTTTTCTAAATACAATGGAGCCTCATTTATCCGGACGCTTTGGTTCCTAGTCAATCTGTCCGGAGATGTGAAGTGTCCGGATACCTGAATCACAAGTAAAGCAAGACAATATAACATTTAAAAATTCCGTTCCGATGAAAGCATCCGGATATCTGAGGGTCCACCGTACAGAATAGCAAGAGAGAAAACTAAAATTAATGCTTCAACTTTCTCCATATTATGCTATTACCCTTCCACTTGGCTACTGCGAAGGTTACAGTATGTTATTAAATGCAAAACATAAGTAATCTAGATAAATTTTTATACACGCCCCTAAGAAGAAGTGGGCAATTTCATAAAAATATAAATCAAATTTTGTCAGAAATTTTAAAGAACTGAAGGTGTCGTGTTCAAAGCATTCGACGTAATTAAGTACTTTTGATCGAAAACTTCTTAAGAGTGAAAAAGGTGACTTAAAGATTTCCTCGCTTAACATGTCTCTAAATTCTCTCAGAACTGTAAAAATGACCGACACAAATGATAGTTTGCAAAAGGCTTTCTTGGGATTTCTTTTTTTAACCAGGGACAAAATCTATTTTCACAAATTCAAACTCAGAAAGATTGACAGATTAATAATATTATTTCAAAAGCGAGAAATTTCTTAAGCTTTCGTATACCCCGGAACTAAGAGGTTGTTTTATACACCACGAAAATGTTGTGTCAAGTGCTTTTATTGAATGAAGGATATGGAGATAACGAACAGTATTCAATATCAAAGTCCATGAAACAATACAGAATAGGAGCAGAACAAACACGGACCTCCGAAACATCAGAGGTGGGATCAGGTGCCATGGAGGAGTGAGCATCCCCTGCTGACCGGTCACACCCGCCATGTGCTTCTTCTCAGGATCAGGTAATAACTGAAAAATCCGTTGTTAATTCAGTGTATAAATAATAAACTAACTATTAATATGAAAAAAGTCAGTCAGCATTTGACTCGATGATAAATTGTATTTGCTGACAGGGTCATTGTATCGATCGTAAAACTTACGAAATGATGACTTTAAACGAGCCTGCTGATATTCTTGTTTAATCAACTCGTTTGTCAATAATTTACCTTGTTTTAGAAATTGTTCATACGTAGAGTATGCTCTTGCGTATCGAATCAACTGAGATATATATACTCTGTATGCATGTCATATATGTATATTGCTGCATAAGAAAGGGAAGTTGTCTATAAAAAATTTAAAGTCATCACCTTTATCATACAGCTTGGTTGTTAGACTGCCATTAACGTCTTTTTCAAGTAAAATATCCAAGTATGAAACAGATGTTTTAGACGCTGTCGTATCTTATCTCAACTCATCAGGATATATCATATCGACGTAGGAATGGAAACTATCATTGTTTATTGATAATACGTCGTTGATATATCCTAAAGTCGAGTTGAAGGCCAAAGCAAGTGTTTTCTTCTTTTCACGCATAAGATTTTGCAAAAATTCTGCTTCGGAAGAATATAAAAATAAGTCTGCTAATAACGGAGCGCAATTGGTACCCATGGGAATTCCAATAGATTGCTGGAATACCTGGTCTCCAAAAACCACATTGATATTGTCAATCAGAATCTCAGGCATCTCTATGATGTCAACTTTAGAGTACTTGGGTGTGTAATCAGAATGTGTTTTCACTAAATAGGAAAGGGAAGTATGAGTATAAGTAGGATTACCACTTGTTGAATTAAATCCAAGTTCTTTTAAAATACAATTTATATAATGAGCCTTACAAACGAAGACAATGTTGTTACCTGCTTTGTCGGCAGGGACCAGTACGTACTGATCATGTAATCTATCTAATTCCTTTTTCACTTCTGGATTATTGAACACAGAAGGATAGATGGTTTTCATATTGCCCCTCAATCTTTTAATATGTGACTTTAACATGGATGTGATGCATTTAATCCATTCTGACGAGGTGTCAACGTCTTCTTTTTCATATCTGGACCATCGTCTGGTCTGGCGTAATTTTCAACAGAATCCATAATATTTATGAAATTCAGATGCCAGTTGAAGGATCGGTGTTCCCTATATTTAAGACTTTTTAAAATAAGTGATTTAAGGTCATCATTATTGACTATATTTACGTCACCTGTAATGACGTGTCCAGCAGGACTAAAGTTATCAGACAAAGAAGAACATGAACACGATGAAGGATTATGTTTCAGATACTCGGTAACCAGGCCATGTAAAGTTTTCTTGTAATTTAAAAGTTTGGAAGCAATGGTTGATGAATATTTGTAGGAAATACAAGGTGTAGTCTATAGCTTGAAATATGGTGGAATACAAGACTGGATCTTTTTGTGATAAAGAATATTACTTACTATTAACTGCGTCAATTCCTTTATTGGCATATTGAAGTTTAAGGAAAAGTCGGGTTGTTTTATCTGCATTTTCTTCCGTAAAAACAATTCTTTTAAAACGACAAATAATGTGTGGTAAAATAGAAATTCTTATTCAGTACTTACAGTGTATTTAAGGTTTGTACAACATTATGGATTTAAACTTTAAAATTATTTTTCACTTTTTCAAATATTGATCTGAATTGTATTATGCCAAACCATGGATAATACATACTGCATTCATATTACGCACAACAGGACATGATGAATCTCGACTGAACAAGCATATCTTCGATATTTAAAGAAAAAATGGAAAGCCAAATGACAATATTTTAATATTTTATTCATTATGTACAGTCATTACATGTAAGCTTTATTTGATACCATTCTTTAGAACTATTATGTAGGAATAAAATTTTTCACAAATCTTATTCTGGCGTATGTAGCTTCTTCAATAAGACAAGAATTTATACACTCAAGCGATTTACTGTATGAATCCATCGCAGCATTGTAATCTCCGTTCAACTGTTGACAGATTCCCTAATATTTCTAAGGAAATATTTCCCAGATGCAATGGTACAAATGTCCCTGAATCCTTTTCTACCATATCTTGCAATTCTTCTAGGACAGATCGTTGTCCTTCTCTAATTTTACACTTTTTTATAGCAGAGGAATAATAGCATAAGTGTCAATACACATGGAGGAATATGGAAACCAACTGGACGCATAGTTTTTATCATTGCGATCCTTTCCAATTCTAATTCATGTAAAAAGATTATGCCTATGGGAAGAGCCATATTTACAACCACTGGTCCCAATATCTCTGCCGATGGTAGACTGTGTTTCAAATTTATATCCTCATGTATATTTTGTAGATATACCACATGAGGTTGTTTCAATATTGTAAACAGCTGCGCAGCTAAACGTGTAGCTTTCTTGAGGCTTGACAATCTGTTTAGATACATCACATAGAATAATCTATCTGAAAGATATATGTCGTCGAATTCATCAATTTCCCCCCATATTTTTGCTTCTCGAAGATTTATCAGGTTAGAAAAGCAATTATAATAAAAAATCAAATGGTTGTGTTCGTGTAGAGTTTTTTGTAAAAATAATGGCATATTTTCTTTTTTTCAAATGTTCAAATGTTTTAAACCAATATCTTTTTAAGAATAAGTGATCTGTAAATTCCATATAAAGTCCGGTGGAATCATAAACCTCTTGGCAAATGTAATGTACTCTGATCGATTTTCATATTCACTCAGTTGCATACTGTATTTTTCAAAACAAGGAATTAAGCAATTGTAACCCATACTGTAAAACTGATAAAACTCTTTAAATAACTTTTCTTTGCTGAAGCCAACTATTTTATTTTGAAACATATTATTTTCCTGAATGAAAAAGTTTGGTAAATTCCCTTTATAAACGGAAAAGATAAGAAACCTGAAACAATCCCAAAAACACTCCGAAACGTTTTCTTGAATCCAAAAGGAACCCTCTTTTTCCTGTATCATATAGAACATAATTGATTTCAAGTAGTAGGAACTGAGTAATTCTTTATTGTGGGAATTTCGATTGATAACATCAGTGAGAAATATCTTGAACAGCCCATAGCATAAATCAAAGTACTGAAAGTACTGAAAAGCGGTTAGCATGCTTTCATCTAATATGTACCGAAAAAAGTGCATGAAATAATGATTTTTAAGTAATACATGCATATCTTTGTCCAATGTCATCAGAGGAAAAAAACAGACATTCTGTTTTTGTAATACATTACTTAATAGTAAAACGAATAACATTCCAAACTGATGTCACAGATGGATGCAATGATCTAATTAAAATTAGATGTTCCGAATCCGCTACTGCTTCTCAAACATCTAACAACATCCTATTTGGGGTCATGTAAAAGTGAATCTTCGATTAGCCAAAGAAAATGGTTCCTCCGAAATCTTGGCTTATAGTTCAGATGGGTTTCTTGTTTTCACCACCGAACCAAAACACCCGAGGAGTTTTGTAGTAAACAAAATATGCATTGTGTTAAGTATGACGTGTGGGTATCTTGTATAGTTTGTGCTCTTTCGTTTGCATTATTCACGTTCAGATGCCAGACTGCACACTATACATGAAATTGATTCCAAAATTACTTTAATTCAACGTAAGACAGTATCAATAATGATGATATGTAGCCGTGGAATTAATTTGAGAATTGTTTACCGAGGCTTGAATCTACATTGCCAAAGTATTTGTGTTTACTAGTACATGTATTCATAATCGAAAGGTTGCTCTGATGTGACCCCGAATGGGATGTTAGATGTTTGAGAAGCAGTAGCGGATTTGGAACATTTAAATAAATTTTAATTAGATTGAAATGCATGTTTCAAAATTTAAACATGAGAATTCTTCAATTTGAAAGACAGGAAGTGCATTTTTAAAAGTTCTCTTTTGGTGGCATCCAATCGTTCTCTGGATGAAAACAATTATGTTGATGTTGAAAAATTAATTGTCTTTCATGCTCTATTGAATCTGAAGTAAGGTAATTGTAAAGCCTACTATAGCACACAATTAAAAAAATGACAAATTAAATTCTTTAGATTAATGGATTTGGAGTAGTGTAGATCTACAGCTGGCTAGTGAGAGAAAAAAGGATGACTGAGCAGAGACTTTGTAAATGAATTGATATCAGAGAACTTCAGTTGTGTAGGCTCATTGCGGGTTTAACCTGTCAACGAGGGATGCTTACTTCTTCTAGGCAACGGATCACACCTCTTGAACTTTCAGGAGTCAGCTTTTCTTCTTAAATCGATCATTCATCATTCTGTATTTTGATACAGATATTGAATACTTCCGTTTAGTAATATTATGAACAAATACTTCTACGGGAAGACTGGCGAGTAAACAAGATTATCAAGCTTTATGGAATGTACTTTATTGACTTTTCAAACAAGTAAATGTTCGAATAAAGTAAATGGTATATGAGAATCATTTAAAAGAAGTCTTGCACAATATGTCTAGATAAGGACATATAATGTGTATTTGCCATATACTCTTCATGCAATATTGTTCTCAAATAAAACATGTGAAAAGGAAAGTTGTCTAATCAATCAATACTAGTATTTAAAAATTCAAATGTACACTAAAAGTCAGTGTAACTTAAGAAGTTATCAGTGTCACTTTCTTCAATATATCGGTTAAACAATATACACTGATTTCTTTTCTATCAATGTGCCTCTAAACACCTGTATTTTAATTTAATTCTACTCAAACGCTCAAAGTAATAATCGACAAATTTGACAAATTCAAATTTTAAGTATTTTCACAGCTAATAATACGTTCTCTGGGAATTGATCAAATTTTCAAAAAAATATAAATAAGCATTAAGTATATATTTTATATTATATTATTATATTTTAAAGTATATAATTTTTGCTAATTGCCAAGATTTTTCATACCTCATTCTTCTGTGAATAACAATATCGGTTGATTTTTAGAAGAGGACCACAATGCCGATTAAAATTAATATATATTAATCCATTTTTTTTTCAAAATTAATTTTACTACTTTAAGTGCCCCATTATTTTTTTAAAACTAAAAGTAAGTGATCCCTTATTATCGTTTGTACATGTAATAAATTATCAAAGACGGAGTAGAGAATTTACCCCTTGGAGCAGAGCTTTTATAACTGTTTATTAGACAGAGAAGAAAAGTGAAGAAAACAAACCTTTCATTGTGGAGGTAATCCTGTTGTTTCCATAAAAACGTTACAAAAAGTGTAAAACTTACAGATGTATTCGGTGTTTTTATAAAAACGTTTTTCAGGTATTCCTTAACTTAATAAATGGTGTTTCTTAATACTTTGGCAAGGAAAATCAAACTCGGTCGAGAGATTTGCTGATGTTTTTGCAGTCTGTAATAACCTTCAACATGCTGTATAATTAACCGTATCGTTCAACTTTCAAAAATAAACTAACATTTGCTATAGGTGAAATCGAACTTTCAAGAATCACCATATTTTGAAATAGTCTTATATGTTATAATGTATCTCATATCTTTTCTTATCTTTTACGCAAATAAATAAAACATATATAAATTAATAAAATACAATTTTTAGTTGTAAATAGTTTAAGAATTGGTGAAAAATCAGCATTTTTTTCGTTTTTTGTCTACAAACATATGTTTCCCCCGTGAAACACAAAAAGCTTTGGCATAAATTTGTAAAATGATAGTATATATTACCTGTAAAAAGGAATTTTTGTTTCACGGGGGGAAAGATGCTTTAAAACTATTTTCCGTTTTCCGTTGATTTCTAGTGAAAAACATAAGTTGTACCAAAATTATAGAGTTATCTCTCTTTGGTATCCCAAATAAGTAACGTTTTATGAAAATTCATATAAATATCTATAAAAATTTTGAAAATCATCCGAATATGTTAACTTTTGAGAATTAACTTAGAGGTTGGCGGGAGAACAATACTATCGTACGTAGTTCTTCTATAAATATATTTATCTTTATTTTTTACTTTTTTACTTAAGGACCAGTCTTGTTTTAATAATATTTAGATACAATGCTTAAAGCTTTAAATGAAATTTGACTTTTTTCAAAATAATAAATATTAATTTCTACAATAAAATCACATACAATACAAATCACACATAAATCCAATGTATACACTAATTATTGGAACGCAAATCAATCATTCATGTCCTTAAAGTGATTTCAAAACAACAGAGGCCATAGTTGTAGGAGGAGTGTTTGACAAATTGCGTTTTTTAATATTATATTTTCTTAATATAACTTATAAGAAGTTTAAATATTTCATGTTTAATAGAAAAGTGAAACGTTTTGTTTTTAAAAAACTATATTAAATGAATGAAATACTGCATAGAGGAAAAAAGGAACTTCAAAGTGAAATTAAATAGATAAATAATCTTTTTATCTTTGCAAAAATAAAAAGTAGAAATAATATATCCAGCATAATTCTTTATCTGAAAATTGATGATATATTTTTTCACATTGCATCCCATTTCCTTAACTATTGAGTGTAATCAAGAAAATTTTATGTTCTCATTGAAACCCGCATAGGTAACATTATACCGGTTGCATCATATGAATTGTATAACAGGACATTCCTAGATAGCATTATCTCCTGTGAAATGTTTCTCCAGACATGCCTCACCTAAGATTTTAAAATACTCTATGTTTAGAAACAGATGCGCTCATACAGTTTTTTCTCTAATCTTGCAATTAATTAAAGCTTGTCTTCTTTCTTTTCTCTTTATTTCCTTCTATTTTTGCATTGGTGTCTTTGTGACGTTTTTAATCAATTCGGGCATTTATGTTTCTTAAATCAGATACGACACTGAGCATTCTGATAGTTTTATAGCTTTGAAGATTTCACTTCTGTCCAGATGATTTAGCGATGTTCTATACGACTCAAATGCTTCCGTATAATACCCGGACAATTGTTGAGCAATCCCAAGGATATGCCAAGAGATATTTTTAGATCAACGGGAACAAGTTTCCTTTTATCATTATTAAGTAAATCTTTCAATTCACATAAGGTAATATTGCGGCCTTTTATATCTCCAAGTCGTATTTTGCACAGGATAATGAGAAAAAGTGTCAGTACGTATGGATGGATAACGAGATGCATTTCTTCCATCTTTCCCACATACTGTTCAATACCTACATGTAGTTCATCTAAATACGTAACGAGTCTAGAGAGACATATTTCTACTGCTACATCTTCTCTAATCTTTGAAGACCATGATTTTTCTATGTAACATCCAACAGGTTTTGTTAAGAAAGGTGATCTGGGTATATATATGACATGGGGTTGTTTTAGATCTTTCTTTGTCTTTCTCGCGTTGTCCAGAGCATCTTCATATCTGGACATTCTGTAAAGATACATCAAAAATGTTATTTGATAGGAATCCATGCTTGGCTGCAAACTCCAATAAGTCCGCACCAGATTTTAAAAAACTACTTTTGTTTTCAGCATATTTCAGTACGATGAATGTCAAGTGAGTAAACAACGAACAAACAACAATAAGAGTCAAGGTTTTCTTTTTTAGAAGTCTTTTTATGGTAAGCATATAAACCGCCATTTTCTGTGATTGGGCAGAGTCTACATATAATCCCACTCCATTATTAATCTTAGTGAATAAAATGTTATCTGATTGAAATTTTCTTAACCAATAAAGAGGAATGGATGTCTGCAAAGATATGTATTTTTCAGAGACACATGGCGTTAAGCAAACATAACTCATGTTATATAACAAATAAAGTTTTTCAAGCAATTTCTCTCTAGCACTTCCCTCAATTTTACACTGATGAAACATGTTGTTTTCTTGAATGAAAAAGTTTTGTAAATTGCTCTTATATATACAAAATATCAAACATTTAAAGAAATTCCAAAAACACTTAATCAAGTTTTCTGGAGACCAAAATGATTTTTCTTTTTCTTGTATCGTGTAAAACATTATAGTTTTCAAAAAGTAAGAACACAATAGATCTTTATCATCCATCAATGGCTTGATTACTTTGGTGAGAAAATTATTGAATAAGCCGCAACAAGTAAACTGAACATGGTTCATGCTGTGTACACATTTCAATTCAATGAGATTGAAGGAAATTCGCCATTCATAATCTTTATTTGGCGAGTCTCTACGACCAAATGGAAAAAAAATACATCCTGTTTTTCTGGAATATTGTAATACAGTAAAATCAGGCCAGCCCTTTGTTTCACAACGATTTATCCATGCAGAAGCTATTTGTGGTAGAAAATCACATTTCATTGAATGAATGTAGTCATACCAAATTCCATTAGTCAACTGTCCGCTTGCACAAGGTCCATGTATTCGTAAATTTTTAACTATTAAATCTTTGGTGGATTCCCTGTAATTTAAACTTGACATGTACGTTCCATTTTCTAATTTCACATAACTATCTCGAACAAAACTACAGCTAGACAACTTTCTGACTTTCAAAAGGGCGGATCCCGGGATCCCGGACTATCACCGCAATACTCCATCATAATTAATGTTTCTTGATGGTATAGGTTTTCCTGTCTCGGGTGACAAATAAATATAACTTTGTGGTCAGTTAACCAGAAGAGAGTATCGACATCGGACTCTTCGAAATTGAAACCCTCCCTACAACTTCCGGTCGACACGTAGAAAAAATGACCATGAATTGACATGAATTGAAGATAATTTCTTCAATATCCCTCGTTTGTCTCCTTATATCCACTTGTGCTGGAGTGCCAATCTCCGTTTGGAGATAGGTATACTTCCTGAGAAAGAATCGACTCATTTTCCATTGCTCATATGTTCAATTTGAAAATGACCCTGTTTTGGATTTCAGTTAAAATGGTACCTAGACATTGCTGACTGAATAATTAGATTCAATGACAGAAAACCACTGTAGTGAAATGGAATCCGTGAGGCCGACCGCGTCATAGATATGAATATTCACAGCCTCTAACGAATAAAACATAACCTATATAGTATATTATTTCCGGAATGTCCGTCAGAGGTATGTATTAAATGTTTAAAGCTGAACATCTTACATTGCCGTGTTACTCGGTCGCGATAAAATTATCAAATTTTACGCATTTTTGCAAAACAAGAGAACAGTATCATGAAAAATACAAGTCAATGTCAAGCTTTTTGTAGAGAAAAAAACCAAGCCCGGTCCTATAGGTCAGATCCCTATTTATAATGAGGTGATCCTTTATATAAAAAAAAACGCAATAAAATCTGTGAAAAGGGCCTAAATCCAGTTCTCGGAAATCACAAAGGTAGGCATAGCTGCAATGGAGGAGTAAGCATCTTTTGTTGGCCGTCAATTTTGTCTTAAACACTATTTACAAAGGGAGATCAAAAAGTTCGTGAACAATCTCTATATAGATCTACAAAACCACAATTCAGATTACAAAAAAAATTGGTACACACATAGCCATACACAAGTTCTATAAATAGCATGTGCCGAATAAAGTTTTGCAACTTGTTTGTGACGTCACAATGCGAAAATGGCGTCACTATATAGGTCACTCGTGACGAAAAATGGCTGTCTCAGGGGTACTTGTTCAACAAACAACTGTAAAACTTATACTATGTCTTAGAAATCCCTTTGAAGCAGCGTATAATAATTTGCACACAGGTTCTTAAGACAAATGAATTCCTATAGATTTAGTCAATAATTGGTTTGATCGTTTTAGCGAATGAAGGCAAAATTGTTAAAAATGATACTTGTTATGTTGTCCAGTGAAAGCAAGTTTGAAAAGAGATGTGTTTTTTATTAAGCAATTTGCAATCAAAGACCTCCAATTTACATTTTGAAAAATATAATTATTTAAATGCCTAAGATAGTGTTTACTTTAGATTTTAAACATATAAGATATGATAAAAAGGAGGCAGCATTTCTCTATCCACCTTGAGTAAATGTCTCTTTGGGTTTTATGGTCGCAATGCTTATTTTTGGAAAGAGTGTTCTTATCCACCCATTTTTTTGCCAAGATCTGATCATTTCTGACAAATGAACTGTTCTTGTTGTAAAAATTAACTAATATTGAAAGAAATATAAAAATCAGAAAATTCGTTCAGCTTTTGTGACAGAAGGCTATGGAGGGGGTCACATGACCGCCTATATCACGTGATTCGCGCATGAGCAGAACGGTGGCAGATGTACATTAAAATTGGGGAGGACTAATTTAAAATATAATCAACACTGAAACCAAATATTGTTTCTTTTATGGAGGTTATTCAATTAGTTTGTGAACTTTTTGATCATCACTCGTCGTAATCAAGTATTTACTAAACGGAACATTCCGTCGTCGAATTCTGTGACAGTATAAAAACACAAAGGCCTACTAATTGTTATATACAGTTCGAATTGTTCTTGTTATATTTGCTAACAGGCTCATTACCGGGTTCATGTATAACGACCATAGAAATTTCAAAATACTGACTATAAACGAGGTTGTTGAAATCTCTGTTACACCATTTTTCTCTCAGTAGCCCGCATAAAAGAACTAGGTTCACTTTTGCCTTAGTTGACCCTTTAAATTACTGAAAAACTGAAAATGCATAGTTTTACTTAAAAAGACATTGAATAATCACTTAAGGTAGGATTCTTCTCTGGTTTCTGACTAGATGGAATATTCAAAGTACATTTGTTGATATGTCTTATATATTTAGATGTAAGAGATTTAAAAGACCAAATTTTTCCTTCCTCATCACAATTATACAACTTTAAATAGAAATATTTAATTTACATCCTTAAATTAATTTATGTAAAACATCTGACACGGCAGACCCATGTTAGCAATCAAGTTTCTAAATCCCGAAAATTCTTATCCGTGAGATTAAAGCAACTCTCGAAGAATTCTCTGTAAATTGATATGATTTATAGGCTCGGCCGTCGGATGCTAAGATATGCGCGCGGGTTCTCACGACTTTCACCATTCCCTCACGGAGCCTTGTCAATGAACGTGCGAACAAAAATTCTGCTGTAATTTTAATTGCCCTCCGTCCCGCCCCAACACCATCTGTAATTACTGCCGTGTCAGCATAGTTATCTTTGAATGGTTTTGTATGATACATGTTATCTTAGAATAGTTGTTCACTTTCATGTTTATTTTAATTAAATATGTGAGATTGTGGTGTCTGCGAATTTTTATACCCCACCTTTGATATCTATTGAAACAAAATTGATTGTATCTTTCAGTTGTTCAATTTTTCTGATTCTTCATTATATGTTTATATGCATGACATTCTGTGTTTTTTTCACATAGTCATTTATAATGTAAATAAATGGCATTTTTCAATTCACAGAATCTTATTTTTGTTTCTTCGTATCAAACAGAGTTAAACTATTGTCAGTGGATTTACATAAATGGTAAACTGCGTTTGAAAACTAGCAGGGACTATATTTTTGGCGGAATGGTGGCTTATGAAAATATCTTCTTTTCTGTCTCTCAAAATTATTATAGAACATTAAATTTAGTTATAATTTTAACGCAATTAAAGACTAGACGAAATTTTCAAATGTAAGTTAAATTAATAATGAGGGATTAAAGTTTCAAAATATATCAAATAAATAAGATTTTTCACACATACTGGAACTATGTTGGCTTTTAAATGCTTCAAATCTATGTACAGATTTGAGCCAAAAATCTGTAAAAAGTGTTATATTTCTCTTAGTAAACGATCAAAACTTTTAGTTTTTGTATCATTTTATACCTGTATGTGACATCTTTACTATATGTGAAAATTGGAAAAAGTTTAATATAGGAAGCATATAAAAATAACTATGAATCCTAAAAATTTAAGATAAGTAGAGGCAATTCGGATTAGCAAATCCAACGTCGATTTGGTAATATCATCTTATAGGCCTAATATGGTAGAATCTTTTTATGCAAATAGAAAAACGCTCAATCTTTTGAATTACAATTAGGGATCGCATGATTGGAAATAGTATTTTTTTTTATTCTTCATGTCCAGGAAAAAGGTAATGACCTTGACCTGACCTTGCCTCTAATATTAAACGGTCAAATTTAATCTCACTGATATCATCACTTGATTCTGTGAAAATTTCATTAATTTTTAAATACAAGAAATGTGAGAAGAATCCTACCTTAAATCTTTAGTGACTGCGTATCTATAAAAATGACGTCATTTTCAGTCTAGTCAATAAACTGTGACGGCACAAAATGCGTCTATTTCCTTATATTCTGGAAAAGTCTTCAAAACGGCGAATTTTTAAAGCTATTTGTCGAAATTTTATATAGACTTCAAACTCTGATCTAAAATATGCAACTACTAAATGATAGAACTGTTTCTAAGGATTACAAGACATGTTTTAAATTTTAGTTCAGAGAGTGCGCTGATACTATTTTTCTTCTCTGAATGTATTCAATTACACCTGTTTACCTTAAAATTCAAGAACTTTGCAATTTCATAAAGCCAGTTCTTCAAGACAAGGACTTTTAAATGATAATTTTTGATAGGAAATGAAATCACTAAGTATCTATTTTATCTTAAATGGAAAATGAAGTGTTAATCAATCAATTGGTATATCTACAGGGCCATTTTATGCATAAAGTGAACCGAGCTCTTTGACCTGAAATTTCAGAGTTTGTCTTATCATAAAGTAAGAAATGAAAAATGAATCGGTTCCTCGAGCTTACTTTTTTATCATATGAGAGTACATGTATATTGTCGGACGCTATCGGTCCTGCAACATAATAAGAATATTTCAGTACATATAGTTGTACCATGTACATGTATATCACGAATAAAGTATAATTTCAACATAATTTATGTTTGGCTATACTTACATCTTATGAAGTAATAAGAGTCCTTGCGTAGATGGGTAAGTTTATACAGCTAGATATCTTGACTGTCGAAGGGAAACTATTTATTCTAAACTTGATATTAGCTTTTAAAAATTAAGTGTTATGCTGAGACAAAATGAGTTGAAATTGGAAGTACTAAGTACTTATATATGACTATACACATGAACCAGCATGGTGCAGAACCTCCCAAAGTCTGAGTCAATTATTTAAGTTTTTAAAAAATCTTCTACTACACTTTTATACTACACTCTCTGCTGTTAAACTTTTCGAGGCTGAATTGGACTGGCTGTTTACAGAGGCGTTTTTACCGCGATAGAGTTTTGATCTGCATCTTACGTACATCAGACGAATTGTTTGCTTGAACTTTTGACTCATGAATCCGTACATAACAGGATTCACCGCTGAATTCGTGAATCCAATAGCTTGGACAATGAGACTAACCATTCGGAAGTCTTCATACTCCACATGATTGTACATACGGTATAGCCAAACAGCGAAAAACGGAAGCCAACAAATGAAGAAAACAAGAACTATGACGATCAACATTTTAATGATCCTTTTCTTCTGCTGCATTGACTTTTCCAGATCTTGGGAGTCCCCTATCGGTTTTCTTATCCACAACTGATGAGCAATGTTTCCATACGCGAAGAACATGACGCCGGTAGGGGCACAGAAGAAGACAACGAACTGAATTAGAGTATGAACCTCTTCCATATCCGGATTTTCGTAGTGCTCCAAACAGACTTCCACAATTTCCAGAAAAGGAGGCTGGTTTATATGGTTTAGGCGTTCTCCGATCTTTTGGACGACCAGGAATGGTGAGGATACTGCCAATGCTAGTATCCACACGACAAACATCACCACCATCACGCGAGTGTTCGACTTCAGGTATCTGATCTTCAGTGGGTGACAAATGGCGTAGTACCTGCAGGATAAAAATGTTCAGTCAAAAGAGAATTTATGCAAAGGTCTGTGTTCCCAATATTTGTATGAGTTGCGTTTAATTATAACTCCTTAAAATGAATATAAAACTAGCAATGAGCTCACTAAATGATACCCCCCGCCTCCCATAATGTCGATGTTTTGCTATTGTTTTACGGTAATGTGTAAAGAGGAATATTTACATTCGGTGTAATTTTCCTTATGAAATCCATTAGAAATCCACGACGTTCAAATTCCCATAACACACGAGAAACCTTGTCACCGCGGGTTAGAATACACAGTAGGAACTAAATGCATTTTCAATACTCTAGGAACAGCAAAAGGTAAAATGTTTTATTTCAATTTTATGAAAAACTATAACCCTGAAAAATTAACATAAAAATTAACGTAATTTGCGTTCAGAATTAATTTGTCACTTTTTTCCTCGCAATGTTTGTTTGCGTAATTTAACTTTGCAACGTCATTTAACGTCATCTGACGTCACAAGCGGCTCTTACGTCTATCAACCACGTCAATTTTGAAGGGCGCTAAATTTAGGGAATAACTATCTTCTAATTTGGTATTTGCGACTGTTAATGCTGATTTAACGGTCGCAAACTGAGTTTTACCGGCGACGCGTAAGCCGGTAAAACGGATGTTTGCGACCGTTAAATCAGCATTAACGGACGCAAATACCAAATTAAAAGATCAGTTATTCCCATTTTAATGCAATCAATGCATTTTGATGGTTGTTTACGTCTTATTTTCTAATTTTGATGAATTTTGTTACAAGAAATACGTCACGGAGCATTGTGTTTTTGCGTCGCTCTATTATGACGTCACAATGAAAAAGCTTTCTCGCTCGGTAATGCTCGTTTTACTGCTTCAAACATCAGTCATTAGCCAATCAAAAAGTGTTTTACAGAACAATTGCATTAGAATCACATTTTAAAAGACTAACGAAATAAGAAATTATGAAGAAGGAAAATTAGAGAATGCAAATATAAGCATTGAATTCATATTTTTGGCTGTCTTCTGTCCTATAACACACCTGGCCGTGCCGACAAATTTAACTAACGCGCGGTATTCAATTTGTCGGCACGGCCAGGTGTGTTATAGGACAAAAGACAGCCAAAAATATGAATTCAATGCTTAAATAACTCGTCTTATCAAATGTTATCCAGTAGGTTCTATAGATGACGTCATAGGATATAAATATAGAATATAATGGCAATGTCCATGTTTTGCTATGGGAAACCTAAAATACTTGTCGAATAAAAAAGTAAAATAGGAGGTGTACAATGGCAATATGTAATAAAGATTCTGTAAAGTTTCATTAAATTTCACTCAGTAGTATAAGAGGAGTTGCGGATAAGAGATGGGTACCCCAAAGCGTAACAGACGGACGGACGGACAGACGTACAGACGGACGGAATTAACGATTACTATATACCCTCCCGCTTTTCAAGCGGGGGGTATAATAATATACGATAGCATAACCCTTTCGTCTAGCGTACTGAGCAAATGTTATGATAGGCCAATCTTTTTTAAAAATATGAATTATTACAGATAGGTTTTGAGAAAGGGAGAAAATTAAGTTATAAAAGTGTTCTTAATATTTTCAGGGACACAGCGAATAATAATAGTAGCAAGTGTGCAGTTCTAGAAGTGATAGATGAGTAAAAGTTTTCAATTAATTTTAAAAGATGAAGTTTATAATATTCTTTCCTGAATGTGATTCGATGTACAAATTTCATATCGATTTTCAGCGACATAATTATCATAAATTTTGAATAAAAAAAACTGTGAATGTCTTTAAATTTCAAGTTCTCTTTCAGGCCCCACAAAACTTTCACTACAATGGTCAATTTTGCTTGCCTGATCAATACATGGAGTCATGGGCGGTATGACCGTCAACAGAGGACACTCACTCCTCCAAGGCACCTGATCCCACGTCTGGAATTTTTAAGGTGCGATTTTATGGCCTATTCACTGATTTGTATTGTTTTAAGTTTTTTTATCAATCACTGTTCGTTATTAAGTTCCATTGTCAAGTAGTTCTTCCATTATATTTGTCAGACTATAGAAAACATTTTTGAATTTTTCCAATATATTTCAAGTAAAAAAAAAACGACAACTATTTAAATACTTTAGAATGTTTTCTCTATGGTTTTTTGTTGATTATACCGATTTGATTTAACAGTCTCGAAGACACGGTAATATTCTATTTTGATATATTAATCAATCGAAAACTTAAACATGGAGAGTGAAATAAAAGATAATGCAAGATGCTGAAGAAATATATATAAGATGGTTCGACAAAGTTCAAACTAATACAAAATCAACAAGAAGAAAAATACAAGCGAGTCCATAACAAACTTTAATCTACCTTTCCGAAGAATTGCTATGGCTGTTCTGTTAAAATACTGATGTTTGAAAGATTTATCCACAAAAAGGTTACTATTAGAGAGAATTATGTAGTTGTTAGACTTAAAATTTTGTTTCTAAACCTTCTTAGAAAAAAGTTCTTCCCTTTAAAATCTTTTAAAAACTATATATCAATTGTTTTAAAAAAGGATATAAACAGTAAATTCAAAAATAAAGGTTTTTTGATCAAGACCTACTCGTAATGCTTGTGATGGGTTTATTTGCATGTACTAATACATGTAGTTATAAACTTATTATTGAGTGGTCTCTTAAATAACCTTTCACAAGAGTGGAGAGGATTAATATTTTATAGTACTAATTTTTCTAGTGATATTTTTTATTACAAAATCATTTCAAACATTATAAATACCATGATCTGTTTTAAAATTTGTATGAGTTGCACAAAGCTCATTTGAGAAGCTGCATGAATATTGTCTTAATTTGTTGCGTTTTATTTGACACTGGTGTACACTTCTCTAAATAGCAGTTTTTAAAACTTCTAGTGAATGAAATAAAGCTAGAGTGAAAAAAGAAAATAGCATGGAATATTTGAATTGAGTGAACCTTGAATCACATTCAATAGGTTATTTTATTTCAAAATGTGATATACTCAAAATTTACAAAATGTTCATCCTGAAAAGTGATGTTTCCCTTATACCAATAATTGAGTTTTATTACATTTTAGTTCTAAATCTTTGATTCATTCAAGGTAGTTTTAGCGTTAAAAGTGCGAAACTGAATTTCGAATTCCAAGGATCTGACTATATTTAATATTATGAATATCTAAACATTTATTGATCCTGACGCATCAAACTCTATTAAAGTCTTATTTATAGCTGTTTGTTCCAGATATGGTGGTTACCTTTGCTACCATCCTTACAAATATAATACAGATTTTATCAGTCTAGATTTTACAGTTTTAAAACATAGAAAGGAAGATTTTTATAATAACATCAAGAGAATAGAAGCTTATCGGTTTTCAAAGATCTTCAAATTGCTGAATTGATTTTTGGCTATTAGTTCAAGCCTGTGTTGTGATTTACAACAAAAAAATATTTATATCGCTTTGCATTTTGTTTATTATTTTAATGGAAACAAAAATGCAGTTTGATATTTTTGTTGAATGAAAAAAGTTGATATGGGGCACCCACCTTTTTGGAATTTCGAAATCTGTAAATAGGCATTCCTTTCAATATTGTACATAAATGCTAATATGCCGATGACATTCTCTACCCCCAGCATTTAATAAAAATATTATAACCTCTTGTATTTGTACAATTTCACTAAAAATATACACAGTACGACAATTAAAAATTGATACAATAACTGATATTTTGGTGATAAGAAATATACGAGGATTGTCCGCAAAGTTCATGGACAACATTGATTATTACTTACAAACCTTGATAAAATATATGAAACTATTATTTTAATTAAATAATAGTCTTCTTCATGCTTATCATCCTGTAAACTGTTAGTTCCGTCCGATAGCCACTTAAATACTTAAGAATGGCTTCCGTTATAATGTGACTCTCTGTTGGTGTCTTCTCGATGTCTACGCAGAATTTTATCACTGCTCTCTGCTCCACCTTTTCCGAAAACGTCCCTTTTTCGAACAATGCCGACCCTGTCTTAAAAATCTCTAACCTCAATTTCTCTGCAATTTCGAAACTTTAAACGTTCAAATTTTGAAGGTTTGACGTTATTATTTTTGTCAACCTCATACTATAAAACAATCCGAGTTTCTGCGGGATTTTACAAAATACAAATGATTTATAAAGTGATAAATAACTTTGTATTTTTAAAACTTTGCGGTGCTCCGGGTCACCATCCCAAGTCAAATAATGAAGCCATAAATTGTTATAATGCAATGGAAATTGAAAATAATTTTTACATTTTGAAATTCACATTTAGTAAAGGATTATAAATATGCTAATAATGGATATAAAGGACGGAATTTTTATTTAAACTTTAGCTTGTCCACGAACATTACGGACAACCCTCGTACACAGTATTTTTTCCCAAGAAGTGTATCATTATATAATATGATATATTCTGATATTAATATTAAATATTATAATGAACCATGACAAACAAATTGATCTGCAATTTTGTTTAAAATTACATATGAAAATGTAATTCCGGTGTACTTGTATTTTAATTTCTAAATCATACGTATGCATATTTTTAAAACAGGTGCATGTTCTTTAATGTTAGGTAGCTTTAAAACATTAAATAGGTAAAGAGGTGCACTTTTCAAACAATGTGACTGTCGTAAAAATACAAAAGTTCTCACCTTTCTAGCGCCACGACTGTGAGTGTCATTATGCTGGCTACCACATTCACACTGGTGGCAAAGCTTATCGTTTTACATAGGACTTCTCCAAATGTCCACACCAGATTAAAATTATACAGTAAATTAACTGGGATATTAAACCCAGCAATAAGAATGTCACTAATGGCGAGACTGATGAAAAACATGTTTGTAACGTTCCGAAGAGACTTGTTTCCAAGAATAACGACAATGAGCAAAGTGTTTCCAGACAATGCAAAAACCATAATTATGGCAAACAATACTGTGAAGATGGTTTGGATATGATATGGCAAAGGCATAGGTACAAAGTAGTCGAGATGTAGAGTGAGGTGATAATAATAAAGTGGAAAAGGGTAGTTGGTGTAGTAGTCCGTTGTATTATTCATCTTTGCACATCCAAAGAATTTTAATCAAACAGAACCGGAAGATGTCTGATGTAGAGGCTTCGCTCTTCAAGAGTCGTCTGGCAAAATTATGCGATTTTTATAGAAAAAAATAATACAGCAGATGTATATTATCTGGTCTCATCTAAATTATTGGTAGAGGAGTAACCGAGCTTTTTATATATGAAACTTACTCACAGACTCTATCTTAGGTTACTTGCCAGTCCGATAACCACTGATATCACCAGTCGTTAAAATCCTCCTATCACACAGGCTACCAATTACACAATTCTATCGCGACAAAACAAGTGTAGCGTCATGTTTTCATATAATAATGACCTTGTCAGCAAATACAATTTATCATTGAGTCAAGTACTGACTCACGTTTTTCGTACTAATTGTTAGTCCATTATTTATATAGTGAATTGACGACGGTTTTTTATCGTTATATCCCGATCATGACAAGGAGCACACGGCGTGTGTGACCGGTCGGCAGGGAACGCTCACTCCTCGATGGCACCTGATCTATCCCACATCTGATGTTTTGGAGGTCCTTGTTTGCTCTGCTCCTACTTTGTATTGTTTTATGGACTTTTGATTTTGAGTACTGTTCGATATCTCCATATGTTTCAATTTAATCTCTATATATCTAGATAAACACGTGTAAATAATAATGAATTCATTTGTGGCATATTCAGGCCCCGTTTGATTAATAAAGTATTATAATTCTTTTTGCACATCTACCCAACATGTATATCAAAGGGAAAAAAATATATCAAAAAAGGGGAAAAAACAAATTTAAACATGTTGTAGAAAGGTAGAACTTTGAACATCATATGAGGTTTACAATTACTTAATATTTAAGAAATTTATCATTTGCACAATTTGCAACAAAACATTAACCAAGAAATATATTCCAGGCATCCATTTTTTGTTTGTATCACCTGTCCTTAAGTACTAATATATCGATGACCTCTTGTCAATTACTTGTAAGTACTTCACTGATTTTTAGTCATACATGTAGTCATGTACGTTGAACAATGAACCCAAATATAAAAAAGAAAAAGGTTGACATTTTTGTCTTATGGATTTTCTTTTTACAAGAGAAAGACATTGATGGTCATCTAACAACTAAACTTCATGATTTACGTGATGACCAGCTTTTTATCATATTTTTTTTATTTATGCACCATTACCACCTGCATATTGGGTTTGTATCTCCAAATTGTATTTGAACATTTTTTTAAAATAAGCCTGATAACTTACCAATAAACTGTTAATAAGAGATCAACCATCTTGATTGAAATCAATATTTGGCAAATGGTCGGTACAATGACCTTGTTCGCAAAACAAACCTGTCTTTAGATCGAATAGTAACTGTGTCTAACATTCAATATTTTACACGGAATTTTCTACAATTTTTTGTGAAATTTTTGTGTAAATTGTGTTTCCTGAAAAGGTCATTGTATCGATCATAGAACTTACGAAATGATGGTTTTAAACGAGACTATTGATATTCTTGTTTTATGGACTTGTTTGTCAATAATTTACTTCGTTTTAGAAATTGTTCATACGCATAGCATGTTCTTGAGTATCGAATCAACTGAGAGATGTACACCCAATAAGTTTATAATTGAAAAGCTTAAGTTATCACGTTTATCATAAAGCTTGGTTTATTCGGTTCACTAATATGACCATTATTCTGCGAGTATACAAAAAGCCAATGATCAAAAATGTAATCATGAATTGGTTTTCTTAGTTCATATATTTTTTAATTACATTTTTGGAAGACCTGGTTTCATTTGACCCTGTTATTTCAGGTAGAGTGCAGACATTCTCCTTCTTTTGGTCAACACTTTTGTGTACAAAACAATGTAAGGAACCGGTTACCTTTTTGTGTACAATGAAGCGCTTTGAAGTGGTAAATTTTTCTGCTTGGATAGAACGTTTTGAGCTATCTATCACCGTGTGAAAATGACTGTTTTACATATAATTCATTTTGGACTCTTAATGTTATATTTAATTTTTATTTTTTATGTTCTAAAATTATTCTATGTTAAAGTTTGTATTTTGACAAATATTTCTCATGTATAATTTCTGATTCTTTACTAAATTGCTAAGTGACATTTGTCGAACACCAAAGGGGCAGAGTGTTTATGCCCAAGGACCTTTTAATCACTTAAACAAACATTATGCAATTATTTAATTATCTGCCTTCTTTTTGTCCATGTCATCAAAGCATTAATTGTATCACTTGAACTCATTGTCAATACCTGTCATTTTTAACTCATTGTTCATTTTCCCATAAATACCATTGTCAAATTTTACTTATCAGTTCGGAGGCCGGGTGTACTACCGGCCACACGTCCGACTCGTTCCCCCATCATGCTGTAACCATTTCTACTTTTAACAGTTTGGAGGCTATGGCCATATCCAACTGGATATTGTTTATTGTTGTTCCATGTTTGTCATTTCCATCGTTGGGACTTATTTATGGTGGCATATTTCTGCCCCTTGTGTGCAAGTTATTTTTCTATCAAATATGTCGACATGCAAGATAAATATGTTGACATGCAAGATAGTTATGTCAACATGCAACATAAATATGTTGACATGCAAGAAAATTGCAATCAAATAAGTATTATGTAAAAAAATTCAAAAATCTCAAATATCGCCCACATGTGACATCCAACATGCTAGATGCTACTTATTTATGTTAACGTGCAAGATAAATATGTTTACATGCAACTTATTTATGGTGACATGCAAGATAAATATGTCGACAAGCAACTTATTTATGTTGGCATGCAACTTAGTTATGTTGACATGCGAGATAAATATGTTGGCATGCAACTTATTTATGTAAACATGCGACATATTTATGTCGACATGCAACTTATAAGTTGCATGTCAACATATTTATCTCGCATGTCAACATAACCAAGTTGCATGTCGACATAAATAAGTTGCATGTTAACATATATAAGTTGCATGTCGACATAAATAAGTTGCATGTCAACATAAATAAGTTGCATGTTAACATGTCTTAGTTGGATATTTATCTTGCATGTTAACATAAATAAGTAGCATTTAACATGTTGGATGTCACATGTGGGCAATATGTGAGATTTATGAAAAAATTTTATGATTTTTATTTTCTTTCAGTTTTCTTGCATGTCAACATATTTATGTTGCATGTTGACATAGCTTTGTTGCATGTCAACATATCTATCTTGCATGTCGACATATTTGATAGAAAAATAACTTGCACACAAGGGGCAGAAATATGCCACCATACTTATTGTTAATAAATTCGGAAACCATACTTATTCCTCGTCATTTGGACTTTGATATGTGTCATCGGGAAGAGTCCTTGGAATACGGCTTTACTACTTCCGGCCAACGACGCCACTCACTTCCCCTGCCAACATTCCCTCTTGCCCGATCAAATACACATCTTCTAGACCCAAACTACGCGGTTATATATCTTTAGACACGCCCATTTCTTTAGAAAAGAAAAATCGGTCAAATGATTCAATCGAATACGTGTAAAACAGGTATTTTATAAATATAATAGCCAATGAAATTGACGGTCTACAAAAACTCCGAGTAAGCACGTGCTCGACTGATACATGCTATGCTAACTCCAATAAACATGATAAAATCATAATAATGTACAAAATCGTTGCAATGCGTGTTTTACATAAGCGGAAACTCTATACATAGCTCTTTCTTATTTGAATATCTTCATTTCAGTGTAACTCATGTTGCTTGTTGCTAAAAGTGTAGTGTCGTAAAACAGGTCGAGGAAACTATTTTCCGTGACGTCAGAATAAATTTACATGCTAAATGAGATACCCACGTGACTTACACATCGACCAATCCGCTGAATGAGTTGAGTTACTACACAACATACTACGTTTGGAAAATGCCACTTTTTTCAAATCGCTCTCGGAAAGACATGATGCATCTTTTCAAGCATTTTTCATGCTTAACACAAAGTTTACATCGTTATTTACTAATTCCATGCTCACATTTACAAACAATTCACTTACAACGGTAATATTGTGGCTTTCTCCGCTCCATTGAATGTCTATTTGTGGACAATGGCCTGTACGTATTCGTTGAATAAAAATTTCACGTGTATTCCATGCTCTTCAATAACCGACTCCGAGATGTACTCACGTAGTGTCATGTATACAAGACTTCAGATGGTCATTTAACAGTTTAGAGTAGTGTAGAGATGCTTTAGTGTAAAATTCTATCATTACTTGTTGCAATGCCCTTCAAGCGCCTATGCTCCTTCGAAAAAAAAATCTGAACATGAGACTGACAATCTTCTTGACAGAAAACACATCCCAGCAGCTGCACTTAATTCAGCAAAACTTTACAGACTGCGAGATTCACGTAGATCTATTTGCACTGGATGCTGCGCGGTTTTTTTTATATATATCAATGTACGTAGTGAGACTAAAATAGTACAATTGAGTAGAATAAATGTCACACAGCAATATACTGTGTTTTAGAATACATGTATGAGCCTTAAGTTAACAAATGAATTAGATCAGAAGCATATTGTTAAAATACGAATATCAAGTAAATCAAACATTTTTATTACCTGTGAAGAGTTTGTGAGCGGAATTTCAACGTACTATTTAACACAGAAAAGTAGTTTTGTTTGCTAATGTGAGTATGGAACATCTTATTTACTAGGTATTCTTTCTATTTTTAACAAAAAAATTAAAAATAGATATTATTTGACTCTCCGACAGGCTTTTGAAATCATGTCGTAAATTGACCTGAACCACGTGTTTGAAGTAAATTGTAAACATGTAGTACACCAGCAGGCTTTGCGGCTCATTCACTGGATTGGACAATTGTTTGTTGTGAGCACCTCTGTGCGCAATAAAAACAATATCCATATAAGGTAGTTTTCTCGACCTGTAAAACTTACGACGAATATTCCTTTCTTGTTTCTAAAGAAATGGGCGCGTCGTTATGTTATAATTGACGTTCAAAACATGACGCTGAACGTTTCGCTTTATTTTATCTTATTTATTCATTTAGTAATTCACACATTTATTTATTTCATTCATAATTTGAACATTTATGAATTCACTCAAGACATTTATTTTTAAATTTATTTTTAAAAGAATTTTTTAATAGTTTAATGCATTCATTGATTTGTTATTCTTTTTAAAATCAATTAATTGACTGCAGTCATGAGATAAGGGCACTTATCTTTTGACGTCACAATGCTCAAAAAACGACGTCAAAGTCGCAGTATTGTAAACACGGAAGTAAATTTTGTCGACTGTGTTTTGTGACTACGTTTCATAAACAAGAAATAAAACTGGATTTCATAGTATTACAAGAATTCTATGTGTATTTGAATTTTTTTTTAACATATAATATTATTATAAATTATTACTATAATTTAGCATGTGAATTCATTCATAATTCTATTTAATTAAATATGTAACTTGATGTTGAAATACGCGACATTGGACATTGCAAATTGCTAGGAACAGAGATAAAATATAATGTCTATGCCTGACTAAATTAAAGATGGTGAATATTTGTTTTCTGAGAAATTTAAAAATGCATGCTTAAATTTGATTCATGTTAAGAAATATTTTAAAATATAAAAAGGTAAATTCCATGCACATGTACGGTTTTTTTTAGAGAGAGTGATCGAGAGATCTATGCACACATAGTATTACTATTCTTTATAAGCGGTATTTTTTCTGTAAAAATTATACCATAATTTCAAATGTTAAGTCAATTTAATTTTAATTCATTGTTAATCATACTGATGTACTCCGATAGCCAGCCCACGTGAACTGTCGATTTTCAAACGTGTTTTAAAAAAAAGGGGGGGGGGGGTAGTAGCCAGGCCAAAAAATCTCCGAAAACAAAGACAACCGGTTTAATTTCAAGCTTAAAAAAACATAACCCCTCTTTGATTGGATATAGATACTTATAACATGGGAGATTATTAATTTACACAATCTTGGACTAGCTTGTTCAAAGAGCAGTGTTACAACGCACTTTGAAAAATTACGCACTTTGAAAAAAATTTTCAAAGTGCGTTAAAATTTGGGACCAAGCTAACGCACTTTGAAAAAAAAATTTTCAAAGTGCGTTAAAATCGACCATATTAACTTACTTTGAAAAAAAATGTAAAGATTGATCAATATTCCTTCAAATAATCGGTATGATAAATAACAGATCCCGGTTTGATAACTTTTTTGTGATAAAGTCAATGTTGGACCTGAGATATTGACGTTTTAGATATTTAAGGTTTTGATAAAATAAAAGGGAAAATTAAAGGGTCTTGAAAAAAGAGTGACAATTGTTTAAGTTCAATAATTCGTTTCTTCTTTTTTTTTAATTCTAGTCTTTGATAAGTAGATGTAAAGGTGTATCGGGGGCACTGACAGGGGACAGCTTACAGCAACTTAGCATTTATCATAATAAAAAGGGGCCAATTTGATTGTTCGAAACTATGAACATTCTTTCTCTCTCATACGTTTTACTGTACTTAAAAATTTCTAGTTTTCATCTATTTTAATTAACTAATTTATTATTGAAAGTTTTCAACGTCATACCAGTTAGTTAAATATATAATTATATGAATGCTTTGAGTATAGCATAGACATCGAGAATGGGCGAAGGGCCAGGGGAGGGGATGGGGGTGGGGCTAAGCCCCCCACTTATTTTGGAAAGATATATACATCGTATAAGCATTGAAAATGCAGAGTACACTTTAAATTAGGTTTATTGCTCCCCTCTCCCGTTTGTTACCGACACCTATGTATTGGAAAGATAAAGATTTGGACTTAGGGATCTTATACCCGTCTTCTCCTCTTTTCGACGGGAGTAAAATCAATTCATTTTTTAGGTTAAGGTTAGGCTTAGTTTTTTGAAAGATAAATAATCTTTCCATGACTAAAACATGATTTTTTTAAAGTGCGTTAAGTGTCTCCATGGTAAAATATATTGATGTAGACTCTTAACGCACTTTGAAAAAAATTTCAAAGTGCGTTGAGTTGGTCCCAAATTTAACACACTTTGAAAAAAATTTTCAAAGTGCGTTGATTTTGTCCCAATTTTAACGCACTTTGAAAAATTTTTTCAAAGTGCGTTGCCACAGAGCAGAGACATGTGACTTATTTTTCATTCATTCATTCTAAGAATCTTTCTAACATGGAATATGAAATAACTTTAATAATGCATTAACAGAAAAAAATTATATCAATCTTCTTTCTTTAACAATTGTCCTGTCATCTTTCGTTTATGGCCTTTATCAGGAATAAATACTAGTGATTAATTGTTAGAATTCGTAATTGCTGTCTTCCGGTTTTATGGTACCCTACACGGTGTTTTTATCATCATGCTGGGTACATATGTTTATTATTTTATAAATAATTTTTTTTCCACTTTTTAGCCAGGCCCATTGCACGTAGAGCAATGCCCGGCTTTTGCGACGGTATTCAACCGGAAATGCTGCTTCATCATCGCCAAATTAAATTTGAGTTATTTCGCGACATTGGACTAAGACAATAACAGAAACACACTTGATCAGATTAACCCCAGTAAAAGGTTTAAGAAATCTGAAAATAAAAACAAGACTTTATTTGTTTTGGCGTGCTTGTCATGGCCATTTAATAATAAAATAGATATAACACAATGTATGCGCCGATCATTATGATAATATGGCAGCATAGGTAAATGAATATAGATAATGAGCAAGAGAAATACCATCTTGATCCAAGGAGTCTGGAAAAAACAGTACCCCCTGGAGACAGCATTCTTTGCAAAATTATGCCAAATGGGTCAACTAACAAAGTCAAAAAACATAAGCAACTGGAACATTGAAGGTCCGCAAAGCACATCAACATTGAAGGTCCGCAAAGCACATCAACAAGCTGGTGGATCCTATTCAAGATTCGATCCATGCCATGACGCTGAAACGAGAAATTAAAAGAAAACGAAAAAACAACCGGAAAAACAGTAATAACGAAAATGCATTAGAAAAATGGCAGAGGTGCTAAAGGGGGACAAAATATAATTAAGGGGAGGGAGGGTGGGTTTTAAATTTTTTTTGCGTCTGCTTCCTTCAAATTACAGATTCAAAAGGAATGTTCTAGAAGACATGCGCATACAAGCAATATCAAGAATTTTTTGAGCACCGAGCCCGATGATTTATGAAGTTCAATGTTAAGAAGCTAAGAGTTATCTATCTTTACATGTAAAAAATTAAGCTGCACGAAATAACCAGGTTTATCCATATTGGATAAACCCCATTATTTCGCGACATTGGACTAAGACAATAACAGAAACACACTTGATCAGATTAACCCCAGTAAAAGGTTTAAGAAATCTGAAAATAAAAACAAGACTTTATTTGTTTTGGCGTGCTTGTCATGGCCATTTAATAATAAAATAGATATAACACAATGTATGCGCCGATCATTATGATAATATGGCAGCATAGGTAAATGAATATAGATAATGAGCAAGAGAAATACCATCTTGATCCAAGGAGTCTGGAAAAAACAGTACCCCCTGGAGACAGCATTCTTTGCAAAATTATGCCAAATGGGTCAAGTGACAAAGTCACGTGACTCATCCGCCACAAACTAAAATTGGGGCGGCAATTTTGCGGCCCAGATCAACAATAAAAGCAGAAATCGTGCATAAATTAGGTACAAATCGTACCAAAATATGTGTATTAAGCCAAATGGGTCAAGGGACATAGTCGCATGACCCATCCGTCTCGAACTAACATTGGGGCGGCGATTTTGCGGCCCAGATCAACAATAAAAGCACAAATCGTGCACAAATTACCCAGATCAACAATTAAAGCACAAATCGTGCACAGATGAGGTGCAAATTGCACCAAATAACCAAATTGGTAAGTGAAAGGCACAAATTGCGCCTTAAGATTGAAATTTTAAAATAAATGCAAATTGCATTGAAATTGCAACTCGCACACAATGGGGCTCATAACAAGCATCGCGGAAATGTTCACAAAACAAAATTACACAATTGAAATGATCCAAAGCATTTCTCAAAATATAAATAAAAATTCTGTTTCCCAAATCCAAAAATTGAACTCCATCTCAGAACAACTCCTTGCAATGCGCTCTAATATGTGGATAACTGATTGATGCACCATGACCCTAAAACTTACTTACCACAAATGTAGCACATGCACTATCAATCATATGTCAACACTTTTGTCATTCTGCATTTGCAAGGCAATTGATCAATTATTTTGAGGCAAAATATGTGACAATATAATAAAAATTTGTGGGAATATTCAGTTAATGTCAAAGCAATATCTGAATTGCAACGTTGCGTCATAATATTAAACAACATATAAACAGAAGGTAAATTTACGACAATTGGTCTTATGTAAGATTTGTAGGCTGCTGACTGTAGGGTTTTATCAATACATCGAGACGTATCAATATTCAAGAAACATATCGCATCGAAAATTAACTTCCAATCGGACGAGCACTTTTTTCGAATTCTGTTAAAAACTTCAATCACCAAAGATCATATTTCACTCTTTTGAAGTAAATCTGTTCAATAATCATTAAATTTTCTAAGGCAAGAACATAGTTATAGAATTATTACTAAAGCATAGACAATTTTATTTTAGAATGTTAATTTTACCGTCATTAAAAGTTTTGATTTGATAGTCATTAAAAGTTTTAATTTAATAAGGTGTAAGTTGTAATGACAATGAAACACTTAATTTTTTATGAAATTCATACGTTAAATGATTTATAAGCCTTTCATGATTGATTGACTTGAATCAAATATATCGCACTATTTAAACATAGAATGCGGAAGGTACCAAGGCAAAAGCAGAAATGATAGAATATGCGATGTTTGTGATAGTCATCAAATAGAAGACGAAATTCATTTCATTTTCCAATGTCCTAGATATCTAAATCTAAGAAAAAAATATATAAATGAGTATTATTACAAATCACCAAGTACATTTAAATTAATCCAATTATTAAGTACAAACCGCATATCTACTTTGGTTGGTCTAGGGAAATATATTCAACATGCTCTAACATTACGTAACGAATATTTATCAGGTTGACTTACATGTAAGTTCTCTATATTTATGTCTGTA
>PRKT01000372.1:432872-476201 GCA_003671525.1 Saccostrea glomerata | reverse complement strand
AAATTAAAAATATAAAAATTAATAAAAGGATTTGGGTCAAATTGAACTGTACCTCGATTATGTTGAGCTGGAATAGCAGGTAACATGGAAAGTAAGGAAGTTACAGTGGATAGTGACTCTGAGTCAGGTGCCTGCTCGACAATGGCGACATCATGTTCAGAACTTGGCGGTGCATGAGTTGCTACAGCTAGGCCTACTCTATGTTTTTTGGCCTGGATACGGAACTTCTTGTGATTTCTCTGGAATAAGGTCTCCTGGCCTTCGAAGCTCTTGATACACGTAACATATTTACTAGAATTTGACAATAAATCAGCTGATGATCGATTAATTCTTTTAAAATTTTTTGCGTCTGCTTCCTTCTAATTACAGATTCAAAAGGAATGTTCTAGAAGACATGCGCATACAAGCAATATCAAGAATTTTTTGAGCACCGAGCCCGATGATTTATGAAGTTCAATGTTAAGAAGCTAAGAGTTATCTATCTTTACATGTAAAAAATTAAGCTGCACGAAATAACCAGGTTTATCAATATTGGATAAATCCCATTACTAGTAGAATATAGTACGTTTGCGCAATCACCTTTGAGGCAATCCAAACACTGATTCAATCTTTTAAAATTATCTTTATTACATTTAATAAAAATCTCATTTATATGTACTGTAACACTTCCTACCGAGCAAAATTTTTAGGCAAGGTGACCAATCCTAAATGTATGCCTTGTCACAGTCAAGTTGGTTTAAACTTACTTTTAAGACTTCAATTTTAATTCGCATTAATTCATGAGATTGGACTAGTATGTACTTTATTGACATTGTATACCTCGTAAATACATGTACTGCATTTTCATTATACCCCCCGCTTGAAAAGCGGGAGGGTATATAGTAATCGTTAATTCCGTCCGTCTGTACGTCTGTCCGTCCGTCTGTCTGTCCGTCCGTCCGTCCGTCCGTCTGTCCGTCCGTCTGTTACGCTTTGGGGTCCCCATCTCTTATCCGCAACTCCTTTCATACCACTGAATGAAATTTGATGCAACTTTCACAGAATCTTTATTACATATTGCCATTGTGCACCTCTTATTTTACTTCTTGATCCGACTCATATTTTTGGTTTCCCGGCCACAGGAAAACATGGACTTTTTCACCAGTTATAACCATATGGGAGGCGGGGGTATCATTTAGTGAGGTCATCGCTCACAGTACCTCTAGTTTTATTTTGTGAATTAAGTGTCGTAAAATAGTTTTAGAATTGATGTTTTAATCAATTTTAAGTTCAGATTGAAAACAAGATGTGAGGGTATTCTCACTGGAAATACAATTGTGAAATATGAAAGTAGGCTACAGTAGGAAATCTTCAAGGTCAAGGTAATTGGTCTCCAATGAAAGGACTTGCCACAAAAAAACACATGTGTAAAGCATGGAAGCCTAGCCTTAACCGTTCAGAAGTTATGACCAAGGTTAAATTTTTTAAAGTAGGTCAAACTCCAAGGTCAAAGGTCTTGCTATCAAATGAAAGGTCTCATCACAAGGATTAAATATGTAATTTATTAGAGCACTAGCCCTTCAAAAGAAATGGTCAAGGTTTGCTTTTTAAAAGTAGGTCAAACGTCAAGGTCAAAGGGTCAAAGCTCTTGGTATTCAATAAAGGATCTTCTCACAAGGATTACATAAGTGAAGTATGAGATCACTAGCCCTTAGCGTTCAAACATTGTGGCCAAGGTTTAAGTTTTTTCATAAGTACAAATTCTCTAAGGTCAAAAGGTCAAAGTGATTCATATCCAATGAAAGATCTTGTCACATAGAATTTATATGTAAAGTATGAAAGCCCTAGCCCTAACCGTTCATAAGTTATGACCAAGGTTAAAAATTTTAAAAGTTGGTCAAACTCCAAGGTCATAGGTCTTGCTATCAAATGAAAGGTCTTGTCTTAAGTAAAAATTAAGTTAAGTATGTAAACTATAAAAGCACTAGACCTAACCCTTTGAAAGTTATGGTCAAGGTTTGCTTTTTAAAAGTCGATCAAACTCCAAGGTCAAGGTTCTTGGTACCTGATGAAGATCTCACAAGTACGGAAATCTCCAAGGCCAAGGTCAAAATGTCAAGGTTGTTGGTACCCAATGAAAGGTTTTTCAACAAAAAATACATATGTGAATTACAAATGTCCTGGCATCTACTGTTCAAAAGATATGGCCAAAGTAAAAGTTTGGAATTTTCGTGTGAAAGTGGGTCAAACTCCAAGGTCAAAAGGCCAAATTTGTTGGTACCCAAAGAAAGCTCTTGTCACAATAAATATACATGTGAAATATGAAAGTCATAGCTCAAAAGTTATGGGTAAGGTTAAAGTTTTTGCGGATAAACACACGGACAGACAGAGAGACAGCTAGACAAAGCAAGCTCTTGTCACAATAAATATACATGTGAAATATGAAAGCCATAGCTCAAAAGTTATGGGTAAGATTAAAGTTTTTGCGGATAAATACACAGACAGACAGAGATACAGCTAGACAGACAGACGGACACGACAAAAACTAAATACCCCAAGAAACTTCGTTCAAAGATGCATGATTAATAAAAGAGATCATGCAGTACTGACATGGAGCATGACTTAAATTTCTGTTTGAAAGTCACATCTATTCATCGAAAAACCTACCTCCATACTAGACAGATCAACATTCTCTTTGTGGAGGAGTGGATCAGATTTTTAATCACTAGACATGTATGTGACCCCCTCCCTCTCGTCTGAGCCACGATTTAACCCCTGTTACATCTAGGTTTTTATATTAGTGATGTAGAAAAGACGTTTGATCGAATATTCATAGTAACTGTTTCAAAACACCTATAGTTTTTAAAATACGAGATATCTTTTTTAGGTCATCTGAGTCTCCTATTTATTGCAATCTGGTTTGCCTTTTCGTCGTCCTTAAACGTTTGAATCTTTTCAGCTTCATCTCATGGATCAATGTCAATAAATTCTTTAAGCAATAATAATCAACGGCACTGAACAAAGTTTATGACGAGTAAAGGCGCATCTTCCAAAATTGTGAATACTGTGTATCGGCCCATGGGTCAGGGGTTTTTGTTAGAATGGGACAATACTGATTAAATAATGAAAGTACATTATTTCTCTGAAAATCTCTGTCCCTGGGTATATTTGGCAGACATATCAAGCACATGGCAATGATGAGCAAGAGTGTCTCTTTCATAACTACAATATTCATGGCCGCTCGGTTAGGGATCGATTCTTTTGATTATATTGTAAAAATATACATAATATATTTATTTGAAAATCTTCTCCACACCTTATTAGTATTTGACAAAAATATTTAAAAGCGCATGGTTTTGATGAGCAAGTGTGCCTCTTCCAAAATTTTAAAATCCATGGTCCTTGAGTAAGGGATTTGGTGTAGGACACGTCAGGACTTTATTGATTATTTAGTGAAAAATACATCAATTTTGATTTTGTAAAATTATTCTTTCAAAAATATTCTTCTCCGACCTTTGGTATTTAGCTGACATGCTAAGCTCATGGTTTTTATGAGCAAGGATGCCTTTTCAAAAAGTGTTTATATCCCCCAAGTCAAGGGTTCCGGTGTCAGGGAAAGGTTCTATTGAATAAATGGTAAACAAAACTAAAAAATGCATCCTTTTCTGGATACATGTATATAGGAAACATTCTAAATACAATAGGGCCTCTTCCATAATTTATCAATTTCACCACCACTGGGAATGTATCTGTTGCTAGAGTGTGTCTCTTGATTTCATAGTATTAATGCATGATTTCTTTTTAAAACTTCTTTGTCCTTTGTATTTTGCAGACAATCTACATACATGTACATGTAATCGTATAGTTATAAGGCGTAAGGGTGCCTCTTCCAAACTGTGACAATTATGCCCCTTGGTCGGGGGTTCTGTTGTTAGGGAGAGAGTCTATTAACTATACAGTGAAATGCATTTTTTATACCTCCCGCTTGAAAAGTGGAAGCCTTTAGGGTATTTATAGTGATCGGGATTTCCGTCCGTCCGTCTTTTACGCTTTATCTCTTATCCTCAACTCCTCTTATACTACTGAGTGAAATTTAATGAAACTTTCACAGAATCTTTATTACATATTATCATTGTGCACCTCCTATTTTACTTTTTTATTCGACACGTATTTTAGGTTTCCCATAGCAAAACATGGACATTGTCATTATATGTTTACATGTACCTATGACGTCACCTATAGAAACTTCTGGATTACATTTGATAGGACGAGTTATTCCTCTTTAAACATTAGCATAAAACAATATATAGCAACACATGGACATCATGGGAGGCGGGGGTATCATTTAGTGAGCTCATTGCTCACAGTACCTCTAGTTTATGTATTTTTCTAATTTTCGAGTTTAATCATCATCTATATAATATTCAGTTTACAAAATTTCATCATCGGCTAGGAAAAAATTTTGTTAATGTTAACAAATTAATTTTAATTGGATTTAAATTTTTCTTTCAAATCATGACCCTTAACGAGAAGGCCTCCACATGACAAGAGCTGGACAATCGTATCAATTTATTGTTTTTATTGAATATTTAAATCTTTCGCCTGTAAATAAGATTCCGACAAACTTTCTCTCGTTCGATTTTTAGGAGTCATAAATTGCTAAAATTAATTTGTTTTACAATATAAAAGATAATAACAGAAGAATGGAATTGTAAATAATTACGATAGGCCAGATTAAAAATGGGGTGAAATGACCTAGGTAGGAGAGAGAATTGACCTACCGTGGTAGGAGAGTACGGTGGCTGGTATAGGACATGGTATGAGAATTTTGAAGTTTTAGAGAGAAACTAGAGGTACTGTGAGCATGGGCTCACTAAATTATACCCCCCGCCTCCCATATGTGTATAAATTGCAGTGTCCATGTTTTGCTATGGAAAACCCAAAATATGTGTTGGATCAAAAAGTAAAATAGGGGGTGCACAATGGCAATATGTAATAAAGATTCTGTGAAAGTTTCATCAAATTTCATCAAGTGGTATAAGAGGAGTTGTGGATAAGAGATGTGTACCCCAAAGCGTAACAGACGGACGGACGGACGGACGTACAGACAGACGGACGGACGGATGAACGTACAGAAGGACGGAATTAACGATTACTATATACCCTCCCGCTTTTCAAGCGGGGGGTATAAACATCATAAATAGACACTCGGCAGACAGTAGGCCTTTCAACTAATTTTTCAAGTTGTACATATGGTAAAAAACATCACAGAGATTGATTGATAGGTACATGAAATTTTCAAAAAAGATAGTAACTCGTGCATACCCTAAGGTGTCAGGTCATTATACCCCCCGCTTGAAAAGCGGGAGGGTATATAGTAATCGTCCCTCTGTCTGTACGTCCGTCCGTCCGTCCGTCTGTTACGCTTTGGGGTACCCATCTCTTATCCTCAACTCCTCTTAAACCACTGAGTGAAATTTAATGAAACTTTCACAGAATCTTTATTACATATTGCCATTGTGCACCTCCTATTTTATTTTTTTGATCCGACACATATTTTGGGTTTCCCGGCCACCGCAAAACATGGACTTTGCCATTATAATCATATGGGAGGCGGGGTATCATTTAGTGAGCTCATTGCTCACAGTACCTCTAGTTTTTAAATAAATTTTTATATGTCATACCCCATCGACCCCCACACACACCCTTCCCAGGTAAACACATTCTCTTTTTTTCCTTCAGCGGTTTTAGATTCTAATAAGCTTGTTCTATTTACACTGAGAGCTATCCAGGTTTAAAGCAATATCTTTATTTTTAACCTATTCACACAACGATTTTAATTACGACATAAAAAGAACTAGAGGTATTGCGTCCGTGAGCGATGAGCTCACTAAATGATACCCCCGCCTCCATATAGTTTTAATGGCAAAGTCCATGTTTTGCTGTGGCCGGTAAACCCAAAATATGTGCCTAATCAAAAAGTAAAATAGGAGGTCACAATGGCAATATGTAATAAAGAATATGTGAAAGTTTCATCAAATTTCATTAGGTGGTATGAGAGGAGTTGCGGATAAGAGATGGGTACCCCAAAGCGTGACAGACGGACGGACAGACCGAATTAACCATTACTATATACCCTCCCACTTTTCAAGCGGGGGGGTATAACTAGAGGTTCTGTGAGTAATGAGCTCACTAAATGATACCCCCTCCTCCCATATGATCCCATATGAATATAATGGAAGTGTCCATGTTTTGCACTGGAAAATCCAAAATATATGTCAGACCAAAAAGTATAAAATAGGGGTTCACAATGCAAATATGTATTATCAAAGATGAAATAACCCTAAAACAGGGATTACTAGTTGTATTATTGTGTCAAACAACATAATAACAATAGTACTGAGTGATTAGTATTTTATTTGGCTGAATGGGCCACGGCCGCTTCAATGCAGGAGCCGAGGCATCAATATACTGCCTTTTGTAATGGCATCCTGAGAAAATGTGAACCCTGGGCACAGATGTCCACTGACTAATCCATACTTAAAACATTTGTTAAAATGTTGAAAAAGAGTTCAATGAGCCTACTGGTAAGCCCAATAATACGCATGCCTGGCATGAACTGCTAGTATGTAAGGTTGCTACAATCAGGCGGCCGTGACGAGGGGACCATTGTAATGATGCAGCTGGGCTTGAAAATATAATCTGAAACGATAAAAAATACTCGGCAGAAAAAAGGAAAGATAAATACTGTGAACAAATCTTCGGAGAAACCACACAAATGTGAACTATGTACGGCCAATTTATGAATATTAAACTTAAGGTGTTTCGACCCTCACAAGTTTAATGGTTCAAGGTACAAAAACTGGATTTATTTTCATTTAATATACTTCAAATTTTTAAATTATTGCAAAAATCCGTATAGGTCACAATATCATTTAAGATGCGAAACATAATAAACAGAAGTGTATCTAAGCATTAAAAAAAATCGCACATTTTTTGTAAACAGCATTATAAAAATTATGTGAAAACTGGTTTTAAATGCATAATTCTGATGCTGAATGTTCCTAAATACTAGTACTTCCTATTTATAAGATACTTTTGAATTGTGAATATCAGGGAAAATATTTTACATTAGAAGTACAATAAAGCAAATGCCTGAAAGAAGAGACCTCAGAATAGAAGGAGTTATTGCCCTTGTCAACATTTTTTAAAGATTGAATAATTGATGATTAAATAACAAAAATATGCATTTTTAAATTCTTTTACTTGACAATATTTATCATTGCACCTATTGTAAAGCATTCTTCCAAAAGATATTGTTGTATTAGGTATGAATTTAAATTAATTACAGTTTTTGCAAAAATCTATGACACCAAAGGATGGTGGAATTACCTTAACATACAATTCTAGAAATCCTACTCGACCTTTGTTTGATAAGGGTGCGAGGGTGGGTAAAAGTTTCAGCACAGACTGATGACGAATAAGTGCCGTGACGTCAGAGTTCCCTTGCTAGGTGCTACTAATATCCCCAAACTATAAATGGAACTGATAAATACCGTACAAATTGCCCAATGAACCCGATGCATTTTCGACCAAGCCAGACCACAAATATTTATTTCACTTCGATAAATAGATTTAACCTTTAGTGGTTAAATCTCATTATCAAAGATGAAATAACCCTAAAACAGGGATTACTAGTTGTATTATTGTGTCAAACAACATAATAACAATAGTACTGAGTGATTAGTATTTTATTTGGCTGAATGGGCCACGGCCGCTTCAATGCAGGAGCCGAGGCATCAATATACTGCCTTTTGTAATGGCATCCTGAGAAAATGTGAACCCTGGGCACAGATGTCCACTGACTAATCCATACTTAAAACATTTGTTAAAATGTTGAAAAAGAGTTCAATGAGCCTACTGGTAAGCCCAATATACGCCACGAGACTGTGCCGCAACACAGTCTGCGCCACCAGTAGGCATGTGACAAAATAGCAATTATGATTTATATGAACATGTCACAAGAACCATAATAGCAAATATATGTCAATAAATGCAAGCAGTATTGTCTTAGCAATAAGCAACAATCAATCTTCAATGAGGGCAAAAAAACTTGCCCAAAATATGTCAATAAATGCAAGCAGTATTGCCTTAGCAATAAGCGATGACAATGCAAAAATAATGGACTAGTCACAATGCGCAGCCATATTAAATACATATGGCTAAAGCACTATGACCCCATAACTAGTCATAGCGCAGCCATGGCCCAAAGTATGACAAAAATGCAAATTATGATTTATATGAGCATGTTACTAGAACCATAATAGCAAATTTATATATGTCAATAAATGCAAATATTATTGCCTTAGCAATAAGCAACAATCAATCTTCAATGAGGGCAAAAACATTGCCCTAAATATGTCCATAAAAGCAAGCAGTACTATTGCTTTAGCAATAAGCGATGATAATGCAAAAACAAATGTGCAGCCATATTAAATACTCAGTATTTATATACGTTGTTGAAGATATGACCCCTTAACTAGTCATAGCGCATCCATGGCTCAAAGTATCCCTGTGCTGATGAAGCAATTTAATAATTTGTTTGCAAGAAGAGCCTTTAAAAATGGTTAAAATTTTACAGGTTTTTGTTATCCATTCCAAGTCGAGATATCTAACACCATGTCACTTGACAAGGTATGGAAGTTGCAAACCTAGATAACGGCGTACAAGATGACATATTAAAATACGGTGTGTTTTTTTTACCCCTTTCTATTCCATCACTCTCATAAAACACTATAACACAATAAAACACGACAGAGCAATCAAAGTGAGATCTATACATTGCCAACTCACAGCCATCAGCTTACGCAAAATGAGTGAATTTGTAGCAATTTTCTGTTAAAAATATACTTTATTATTTAGCTAAGCATTAAAGACAATAAAGCAGATTTAATCTAATATTTCGTAAATAGCAAACTAGACAGGTCATAAAAATGCTCAAGCAATATACACATACATATATATTAACGTTACAATCATTCCTGGGTGGGGGACAAGTGAGCTATATCGGTCTTTCCCAATAACGTGTTCTGGGATGCCTAATAGACTGTTTACCGAATTATGATTAAAATCTTCCATGAATTCTTTTTAAAAATGTCTTCAAAAAAAAGAGAAAAGTTAACGCTGCTTGAGAATCGGTCTTGTAAAAACCAATTTGCCCTGGAGATGAGTCGTTCAAACTGGAAAAGGATAGTTTTTCCCCTACACTTACGCTTAGTCTCTACTCACTGCTTGCAAGTTATATATGTGCAATAAAAATCCCACCCAAAATTCAAGAATACTGAAGTTATACATTTTCCTTGATAGGGGTTCACAATGCAAATATGTAATAAAGATTCTGTGAAAGTTTCATCAAATTTCCTTCAGTGGTATGAGAGGGGTTGCGGATAAGAGATGGGGTACCCCAAAGCGTAACAGACGGACGAACGGACATACTGATTACTATATACCCTTCCGCTTTTCAAGCAGGGGGTATAAAAATAATTTATAACATTTGATGCATGATAAGGTATTTTCATCTCAATACATGTCCCAGGTGTATAACATTTAAAGAAAGTGCATCAAAAACTGATTGAAGGGTGCAAATTTCTGAAGTACTTTTTGATTTATTTTTTTTTTTAATTTCCTTCAATGGTGAACTTTAAAAGCTTTACTAAATAAACAATGGAATTTAAAGTTGTCTTGTGCTTAAAATAATAACTGTGAACAAAAGAGTGGAATTAACACAATAAAAGTAAAATAATCATGATTTATTAGTCACCTTCCACTGAAAACATTTCACCTTTCACTGAAAATCGCATATGAAAAGGTTGTGATTTACAAACCATTAATTCTGGTTTAGCCATATACTGTATAGGATAATACTTAATGGTCTGATATAAATGATTCATATTAGGTGTGGAAACAGTGTCCTTTTGGTATGTGCTTCCTAAAAGGTTATATATGTTTTCTAAATTGAATATATTATTTTGTTTCACTGTGTTAAATTTATTGATGTGAAACACATGCTTTGAGGTACTCTTTGGTGTTTCGCTAGATTCCACTGTAGCCTGTCCTGTACTGTCAGTTTTTACACTCAACACAACACTTTTGGGGACTTTTTCTGAATCTGTTCTTGAAGTTTGTTTTAAAGAATTTGTATTTCCTTCTACATTTGAATTCATGTCTTCACTATTAATTTGTTCACTGATGTTTACATTAATTGACTGTTCAACAGCTTTCTCATTCAAATACTCTTCTGAAGATGAAGCTGTTCTTTCATCAGGTCTCACATTTTCGTATTGTGAAGCAGCAGGTGGCACCTGTGTTTTAGTTGGAGCCACCTGTGAAATGGGAGTAGGTGGTTCTGGTTTTATATCCTTATCAGGGATATTGTCTTTTAAGGAATTTTCTTCCGTGTTTGAGACTGGTTCTAATTTCTCTTTTTTCTCATGCTCTGTTTCTGGTTTTAATATCTCTAATTTCTCCTCTATTTTAGTAGATTTCCTCAGGTCCACTATTGCGTCATCCTCACTGCTAATATCTTTTGAATCCCTCAATCCTGAATCTAGTTTTGTCATCTGGGATTTGAGTAACTCTAAACTGGCTCCCAATTTTGAAAGGCTAGAATCAACATCCGCACCTTCAGCATTCTTAAGATAACTGGTCAAAATTTCCAAAACAGAACTCTCAAACCCTCTCTCTGAAGAGGAATTTTCTAAATTCTGACCCTCTGTATGAAAAAGCTTGTCACCATGTAAATCAGTACATTTAATATGACCTTTTTGCACTGAAATTTGTGTCTTAATTAAAAATCACATCTTCGACGTTTTCCCTCCAATATTTTTATCCAACGTAAGCATGAAACAATTTAAACTTTAAGTTTATTTTTAAAAAGACACTTTGAAATTGTGACTAAGAAAAAGTTTCAATTTGCTTCGCATAATCAATTATTTGACCTTTCTGCACTAATAAAATGTTATTTTTCTGGCATTGAAAATTTAATAAGCAAGAATGTTATTTCAAAGTCTTAAACTTTTTTCTGCATTTAAGAAAATAAGTTATTTATTTAGATAAGAATATTAAAAGTGGGGGGATATGATGTAAATTTTGGGATATTACTAAAACAGTGTCAATTTTACGTTAAAATTGGCTCAATTTCTTCCAGGATTTTCAGAAAATATAGACTATATTTGTCACACTTCGTTTAAAGAATTCATGAAAAATAATTTAATAGATATTTCAGAACCAGCATATCACATTTCATTGCAAAAATCAGCATTGTGTGCAACCAGCATGGAAAAATAGGAATAAAAAAATTAACAGTACTGTTATGGTCCAAAAGGGAAAAAACTGATCATTTTCTTCTAATAAACCTTCTGCCATATACAGTTCCTAGCTTAATTCTACTTGAGTGGAATTCAATTGCGGTTTTTTCATCGAGTATAGTTCAATTTGCATTGTAGAATTCAGATTTAATGTTAGAACTTAAAAATGATGCAGAATCTTATAAATAAAGGACAGGACCAAAATTCACTCAAAAGCTCAGGATCGAACGTCCTTAATCTAAATGTATACCTTTAGTCACTATGATTATTATAAGTGATGGCTAGATGCATACATGATGTGATTTACAAATGACGTTATAATAGCCTTACTGAATAGCCCTTTTTGTGGAAATGAAATTTTGATTTGCATTACTTTACTTCGCTTTAGCTGTTGTGTGAACGCAATTTAATTCGCACTATTTTGATTCGCATTAGTTTGCTTCGCATTAAGGTAAGGTTTGCGTTTACAGGGAGATAACTCTTGCGAATCACCAAAGCGTTTGAAACAGGCGAATTTAATCCAACGATGCTAAGCATCTCGGTAACGAATTTCCTCTGTCGTACTTGATGTTTGTTGTCACTTATTGTTAGGACTAAAAACAAAGGACGTTTTCGGGAGAAAGTCTTTTAACAATTCAAAGCATAGGAATCTTAGAAGCCTTTGAAATTAGCGTGATGCATATGGATGAATCAATAAAGGAGGACTTGTTTATTTTCGATACGGAACGTGGCAAGTTGCACGGCCATTCCGATCAGAAGAAAGTCATTGACGCATTGTGCTGTTGTGTGTTTCTCGCTTCACCACTAAACTAAAATTTTAAATGACAATGGGAAAGAAAAAAGAAAAGACCTGAGAGTATCCTGTAAAGTGTTACGCTATATGCAGTCCGAACAGGGAAGAAAAGTCACGGTGCATTTGACCATGTCCAATGATGATGTTGACAGTTTGATTGTTGATAGTAATAAGTATTTTCATCAGGTAATTATTTAACTATTCATTTTACTGAAAGTTATGAATGATCTTTGAAAACGATGAATAAACGGTACAAGGATGTCAGGATGTGACTAATTAGTAATATCCAAACATTGCCAAAAAATAAAAATGCATTCATTCAAGAAATTATGAAAAATAAAATCCTTGCTTTTTAGGCCTAATATTTGTAACATTATTGGAACAGGCATTCAATTGTTCAAGTTACCTTTTTAAATGAAGTTTGATTTTAATTAATATCTCATTTTCTAATTAATAAAAAAGAGACACAGATTGTGCATGACAAGAACATTATATAATTCTTGATCAAGCATTTGCATTTCACTAATTCAATCTGTAATTTACAGTGTAAATTTTACAATAATTTCATATTGATTCTTCATTGATTATATTGGAAATTTATCCATTTCATTCAGTGAATGAAACTCAGTGCAGTTCCTTATGCAATTCCAAAAATGCAATTCCTTAAATGTTATTGTAAAAATGAACACATATGATTTCAGATCATGGGTCATTAATTGGAATAGATAAGCAGCAAAAAATGCACTTGTGCCATCAATCAAAGTAGAGGTCCCATATCAGCTCAAGAATATTAAAGAAAATTGGATGGATCAAGCTTAGATGTTGAACCATACATGGCAAAATCAATGGAGATTTGGAGAAGATTTGGAGAACTTCTGACTTGTTATATCCAATGCATATTTTTATATGTCTATAAATTATAGAAGAAAATTTAATGTTCAATAACATCCCATCTAGCATATAAATGCTGTTTTCCATATATTTAGAAAATATGTGTATGTGATGATTGCAGTGCATGCTCTGTTTGTTCATCTTTGACTTTGTTTTCAGTAAAATAAATGTAAATGTATACATCATAGGTATTAATTGAAGGTTGCTTTTGTCTATACTTACATGGAACAAGTTTCTTAAAAGGGTTTGTAAAATTGCAAGGAAATTAATACATGAACAATTAAGATTAATATTTTTATTCATTAAATTTTGTTCTTACCAGCTAGGACCTAATATGCTCAAATAAGTATTACTGAAAACTGATGAGTTTTGTACATAAAGTTGCAGTGAACATGTATAATTATATCTACTATAACAGTTTAAAACATGACACTTGGTTATTGTAAGGTTGTTAATTTAGTAGGAATGATAGGACCAGTTTAGTACTCTACTAAAATTAAAATCTTTCATAAATACATGTAGTTTATTTTAAAATTGTTTACATTTATAATCTTTTAATTTTTTTTTGTATTTTGATTTTAAAAAGGAGAAAATTTTGTTATATTTAAATTATTATTTCATGGATATCAAGGAGATATACATGTATCTATCACTGTAGCATTGTTTTTTTCCCTGTTCTTGACAAATATTTATGACAGTGTTATGTCATTTTGCAGAATTTGCCTTTTCTCTGAAATCAGAAGTACTCTGTAAACTCATTAAAGTATGAATTGATGTCACTTACATGTAGAATTCATCTTTATTTTGTTCTGTCTGATATTTCAATTTAGATTCTCAGACTACCTAATCCAATGATTGAGTTAATGTCCATGAAGTGTAGAAATAGGCCATCTTTAAAAAATGTTTGGTTGTCGGCCTCTCCAAACCGACTGACTAAAATGACCAGACTGAAAACTTTTTTTCAATGCAGGACCGTATTTTTTTTCTTTTTATTCCTCTTATCCCCCTTAAAAAAATGTTGAAGATTTTCTCACCTACCGACCCAATGATTTTACCCTGAGTCAAGAGAGGGCAAAATAACATTACTTTAAAGATAGCATTTCTACTCTTCAAAGTAAAGAAATCATTTAATTATAAAAACAGCAACTTCGTGGATGCAATGCTTACAACACTTCACTCAAAAAATGGCATACATGTATAATAACAGTCACCAGCCATAACTGAATAAAGATATTTTGCTACAAAGATGTCTAGAAGTTACTATATGTTGGAATAAGTCCCAATAACTAAATCAGCATGAATCAAATTCATAGGCTTTTTATTGGTTTAGTTGCAACATGTTCTGAAGTATGTTTATATACATATACATGTACTTCTACAGGTGTTGCAGTATAATTCATGGACAATTTCATCAGAATATTCAGTTGTAAAGATTGCCATAAATACCAGATTTCTTCCATGTAATAAATTTGTAGACCATCATGTAGCACAGGAGGAGTTTTATTTTGAATACTTTTGGCCAATTTATGCCTAAAAACAAAATCAAAAATAACATTTAGTCTGATGAGTACACCATGACACGGTAATATCAATGTTGTCTTTAAAAGTGTAGAAAAAGCCTGCTTTTTATGTTCCGAGCCCATAATATAGCCCCTGTTTCCATGGAAATAATGTTGGGGACATACATATTTTTTTAGTTCACATTAATGAAAATGATCAAATTAATAACTTCATGGATTTTGATGGAATCGGTAGATATGTAAAACGTTGATTTTTATATTTTTGTTGCCATGGCAACGGTTTCACTTTATCAAGGAAAATTGAAAAATCTTCTTTTTTACCCAAATTTTCACATTTTTGATAACGGAAAATTAAAAGTTTAAATAATAGAAGCATGAATTATACTAATTCAGGTCATTTTAATTATAAAGTTTGATAATTTTTAAAATAAATCAATTTTTTCAATGAAATTAATATTCGAGGTGAAATATGAAATACGTTAAATTTGGCGTCTTTTACTAAAAAAAATGGGACGGGCAATATCTTTGAAAATCATATTAAATGATGAAGCTAATCTCCCTGAATAAATTGATATATAGCATGTGTGCATATTAAAAAAAATATGAGTTGGAGGGAGACGCAAACCTTACCTTAATTTACTGCGAATTAAACTCTTCGTGTGGCCATGGCATAAATATGTAATTTAAATCATATAATGGCATGCACAGTTTAACACGATTTTTTATATCATCAAAAGTAACACTCTAAATAGTTTTAAATAAAATGAATAAATGAAATAACTAGAAGTACTGTGAGCGATGAGCTCACTTAATGATACCCCCCGCCTCTATAGAGTTATAATGGCAAAGTCCATGTTTTGCTGTGGCCGTGAAACCCAAAATATGTGTCGGATCAGAAAGTAAAATAGGAGGTGCACAATGGCAATATGTAATAAAGATTCTGTGAAAGTTTAATCAAATTTCATTCAGTGTTATGAGAGGAGTTGCGGATAAGAGATGGGTAACCCAAAGCGTAACAGACGGACGGAAGGACGGACGGACAGACGGACGGACGGAATTAACTATTACTATATACCCTCCCACTTTTCAAGCGGGGGTAGAAAAAGAATAAATAAACGAAATAGATAGGAAGAAATAAACAAATGAATAATACTTATTAATGGTAAATTAAAAAAATAAAGAAAATCAAAGAAAGAAAACTCTTATGTCAGTAAAAAGAAACATTTTTCACATTCTTCCGCATTAATAAATAATCTTAAAGTTAAATTGATAAAACAAAAACAAACTGATATAACAAATCAATTTAAACTACTTTTACAAGTTGTTGTATCAATTTAAAATTATTTTGTTAAAGGTCCTTTACTATGGTTTTGCCATGGATATTGGTCTGAGTACCTCTGTCGGTGGAGCACCTGACTTGTGATGCAGGGATCCTGGGTTTGGTTCCCGACACAGCCATACATTTTCTATTTTCCGGTTACAATCAACCACCAGTTCCCTATTCTATCGATGCACTTTACCAAGAACAACATGAGAGTCATACTTCTTTAACCTAGACTATTGATATGCTCCTCTGAGAACAACTCCAGAGTCGAACACTTGTACCCTAGTCTAATGATAGTCTCTACTGAGAACAACACCATAGTCAAACATCTGTTTGTACCCTAGGTGACATATATGACCTTGTAGCAAGATATCTGCCAGACTGACCTTCTCATCTTCTAGACCGCCCTGGTCATTAGTTGTCATTAAAGTATATTATAGTATCATTTTTTTATATATTCAATATGTTGCACAGTAAAGCAAGGAAAGACTGTACAATATAAGTACCGGAAAAACAAAGGTTTTATCTAACGTTTCGTTGTTTTCATGTATGTCAAGGTCACGCTATGTTATTTTTTGCTCAAACTTGTATACATGTACATGCAAGATTCATCTGGTGCATGCAAAGGTGAGATATATGTTCTTACAATTTTTTTAAAAGATTGCATCAAAATTCTTGGTCTACTTACATTCATTCTAAGACACCTGAGAAACCTATTCAATTTTACTGCGCATGCCAACAATAGGGAGGAAGAAGTAAAGCAATATTTCAGTGCTGGGGCATACTGAAATTATTTTTGCTTACCTTTTTCTCTATAAAAATAGATTTTTTTAGGTTCTGAAACCTGTAATATTCTGAAGCCTAATATTTTCAGGAATTGAACAAAATTTACATGAGTCATGCAAAAGTTCTACGTGCTATAATTTAATTTCCAATTAATGCGTCAAGGTGCATCTTTAAGAAAAAGGCTAAGCAATTAGCCATCACTCTTTTAAAGCCACCAATATTCGTTCCATCTATAGGAAATAGAAAGAAATCAGAATTTCAAATAATACCATGAAAAAGTTTGACTGTTTGAATACTTTCTCTGATACGCATCCGTTTTATCAAAAAACAAAGTCTCTGTTAATGCAAATATATTATATTTCTAAGCAATTTTCACGCTAAATAAAAGTTTTTATTCAGATTATATCTATAAATATGCCAAGAAACCAAAGACGATTTGAAACAAACTTGTATTTACACTACGAAAGGGGGCCCTTTAATGTTTCATATTTTTGGCCTAGTATTTCTTGAGAAGAAGATACATGTATAGATATTTCAAAGATACATGAAAATTTTCATCATTTTTTAATTATCTCCTTTTGAAAGAGAATGTCGCACTTCATTTGAATATTTTTGTATCGCTTTTACCTAAGGATGATTTGCAGCAAGTTTGGTTTAAATTGGCCCAAGGGTTCTTGAGAAGATGTGAAAAGTTTTCAAAATGACGGCAAAAAAATTTGATTGGAAAAAAGAGATAAAAGCTTGTGGTATCAAGTGATTGTAGAGAGCTACAATATTTAAAAAGCAATTTTTCATAAATTGTTTTAAAATAGTTAAAACTGAAAATAAAAATAAAATCATGTCAACTTAGTATGACCTTTATCCAACAGTATGACTATAAATAGCTAATGAAGGTGTTCTGGATTGCAAAATCAAGCTATACTGGTACAACTAATTCAACCACGGACCATTATCAATTTTAAGATACAAGAACAGTTCAACTCTTACTCATACTTAAATTATTTATATCATCATTCCAGATTCAAGGGAGACCTAGAATTGTGACTTAAAGTCTATATGTGTTGGCAAATAAACATGTGCATGAATGTTGTGAGAAGAGTAAATAATGATGACAAGGGAGTAGGGATGACTTCCAGGAGTTCGTTACCTTTATAATATTAGATACATAATAAACCAAAAGGCAAATTTATCCATGGTCAATTGGAAATTGTTTAACCATTTTTAGTAACATGATCATTTGAAATTTCAGGGACAGCGGGTGGTTACTGAGACCACGAGGTAAGATAGGGGAGCATTCCCGTTTTTATTACCTGGTATTTGTTCAGTTAATATACAAAGACGGTCTAAAGATAGATCTATCCGAATTTATTTTAAGCTATTTGCTCGATTCAATAAAGTACACAGAATGGAACCTGAAATGCCCTTGTTTAGTGATTGGTCTTTAACAGAATTTCTTAAAAAGAACTGTAAAAGCACAAATATTCCTGGGGAATTAAATTTTGTTTATTTTGTGTTTAACGATTAATTAAATTCTGCACGAAATTTTATATGACTATATATCGACAATAAATGCCCAAAAATATTTCTATGACAAATCAACAAAATTTTATCCCCACGAAATGTGTGCTTCTATATGATAATCATGATAAATATGTACAATTAAAAGTTGATTTAAGATTATTTTCATGATAACAGGAAAGATCAGACAACTCAGTTAAGTTACAGCAATGGGTCAATCACCAAGCAGCTTTATGATGAAGGGATAACTTTCTTGTTCTTGTTCATTAATTCTCAGTACATGCAAAGTTACATTCGACATAATTTTTGAATATGATTTTCTATTAAGGGGGTAAATAAGGCAATGTTGCAACCACTATTGAAATAACGACCACTATTGAAATAATTACATGTATATCAATAGTGGTTGAGAGTGCAAACATAGTTAGTAACCACTATTGAAATAAGACCACTATTGAAACAATTATATCAATAGTGAATGATTGAGAGTGCATTTCAATAGCAAACATAGCTAGTAACAACTATTGAAATACAACCACTATTGAAATAATTATATCAATAGTGGTTGAGAGTGTATTTTAATAACGCACATAGGTAATAACAACTATTGAAATACGACTACTATTGAAAAAAATCATTTCAATTGTGGGTGAGATTCATTTCAATAACAAACATAGGTTGCAACCACTATTGAAATAATGTTCACTTTTGAAATAAGGATTTCAATATGGATTAAATTATGGTTTTATTTTTGTAATATTATCAGCAACTATCAAAATAATTATTTAAATCACTTTTGAAATTATAATTTCAATAACTATCTATATCTTCATTCAAGGACAGATGGCACAAACAAAATATGGATGTCTGGATTGGTATATATTTTTGGGTTTGATTTCATTGAAAATGGTGCAAAAATTTATTTCTAGAATATAAAGAAATTGTAAACCTTCCTTATTAATTTACACACTTTAATTATTAATATATATATGTTTTCACCCATAATCCAACTTTTGTAAAATCTTGTATAAAAAATTAAAAATTACGCGGTGAAACTTTTCTTTCAATACTCTTCGTATTTTAATAGTAGTTGAAACCTATGCTAATCATATTGAAAAGCACTCTTCACCACTATTAGATAATTATTTCAATAATGCTCGTATTTCAATTCAGTGGTTGAAACCTATGGTTATCATATTGAAATGCTATCTCACCCACTTTTGAAGTAATTATTTCAATAGTGGTCGTATTTCAATACTGGTTAATATCTATGTTTGTTATTGAAATGCACTCTCAACCACTATTGATATAATTATTTCGATAGTGGTCGTTATTTCAATAGTGGTTGCAACAAGGCAATATTGGTTACAAAAGAAAATTGATTGATAACAGAAATTTAAAAAGTCTCTGTCAGCTTATTGTATAAACCTTTCCCTTTTTCCTTTACGCAGTATTTCATTCATTTAAAGCCGCTTGGTCCGATTCTAATTGCAAAAAAAAAAATATATTCGTTTTTCTTCTTGAAAAATAATTGTCCACAAATTGTTTCAACTTTTGTCAAATTATATCCCCAACTTCTTTTTCTTTTAGAAGATATCAAAATTCAAAAGTTAAAAAAAAAAATTTTTGTTAGGTCACACAATAAATAATCCTTTGTTGATATTGCATGAAATCACCTTCTAAAATTAAAATTATCGCTTACATGAATATCTCATGAAGAAACAAACCCGAGCATTTTTTTTTCACAAAAAGTTCTTATACCTGTACACGGACAAAACCGGTATATTAGCCTGCGTTACTTAACTTCCTTTTAAATAAATATCTGATTTTCCTTTATTATTAATATAAAAATTACTATGGATTATATTCAATTAATTCCTTAATTTTTAAAAGATATATTATGACTTCTATTGCTTCTACTATTGAAAAAAAAAATACTCGGGTTTGAATTAACTTCATAATAAGATAAAACCGATAAAGAAGATGGGCGCTGTTACAACGCGAAATGTAATAACAACGCGAAATGTAATAAACCTGGATTATTACATTTTGCGTAATTACATTTTGCGTCGAAATCAACGCAGAATGTAATAACGCAAAATGTAATAACACATTTTGGAGAATTATTACATTTCGCGTTATTACATTTTGCGTCGAGATCAACGCAAAATGTAATAACGCAAAATGTAATAACACGATTTTTGGATTATAACATTTTGCGTTGTTACATTTTGCGTCGAGATTAAGCAAAAGGCAGGAACGCAAAATGTAATAACACATTTTTTCATCAGACAGATTAAGTACAATTTTCAATAGTGTAGTGGCTGATGAAAAGAAAATAATACAAAAGAAATAAATAGATCAATTTCTTACAAATAATATATTTTTTAATAAATTAGTTACACGTATTCTAAATCAGTTTAATAAATGCATTCATATAAAATGTGTTGCAAATTAGAAACGTGCATCTGTTGGCAAGGTTGTTTGGGGTATTGACATATTTTTATAGATAATTGCAATGAATCAAAAAAAAAAATTCATTCGTACTTGCAGGTGTTAATGTATAGAGGGAAGGGGTTTATTGACAATAATGATACCATACTGTTCCATGCAAATCTCCAGCATTGCAGACAAGCAAAATCAAAATTCTCTCTCTCTCTCTCTCTCTCTCTCTCTCTCTCCATCCTATAATAAAACGGATTGTTTCTGCATGTCCACAGTAATCGATAATAATCATAAGAAGTAAACACCCCGCCCTATCCCTGCCCCTCTGATCCTCGCTTGACACACACACAAATTACACTTCTATTCATTTGTTAACCAATGTATACGTGCCGAAGATGCATATCAAGATATTTTAATGAACCTAATGTCAATCTTTGTTAATTAAATATGTTTTATTGGTTAGAAATGTAATAAGACTACAAAAAATATGCCAATCAAAGTTAAATTAATTCTTTAAATTAAGAACAGTGTATTCACTATAACTAAAATTAGAGTCATAAAAACGATACAATTTAATGTATTTATGTCTTCTTATGAAAAAGCCCTAACGTTTATCTCATTGTTTTAGTTCAAAATATTTTTACAGCGCGTTTCCCATGTTGGTTACATGTATATATTTGAATCAATTTTATGATCTTTTTTGTTCAACGCAATTAAAAATATTAATTATATTTTGTTTTATTACATATTGTTTTATTACATTTTGCGTTGTCTTAAGTGCAAAAATAAAATAACGCAAAATGTAACAACGAAAAAGCACGTTATTACATTTTGCGTTGATCTCGACGCAAAATGTAATAATTAAGAAATAAGATATCATTTTTAGAGTTGCATTGGGGTATGACATGAAGTCGGTCACGTGATCAAATTCGAGATTTGATCACGTACCGACTTCATATCATACCCCAATGCAACTCTAAAAAATGATATTTTATTTCTTATATTTATATTTTACGTTTTTATTCATTTTACAAACAAATATAGGCATTATTTAGACTTATATTTTAAAATGCAACGTAATGTTATTACGACGTTATGTGACGTCACAGTCGGAACTTTCCAAATTGCAGGTGCAGTTTGCTTTCCATACGCAAGAAAATCTGATCATGTGACCGACTGCATGTCATCGAAAATTGAATGTCATTTTTTTAGTATTGTCATATAAGGAACGACATTGGCAAATGTAAATATCGCAAAATGTAATAAACTAAAAATTGTGTTATTACATTTTGCGTTATTACATTTTGCGTTGACCTCGACGCAAAATGTAATAACGCAAAATGTAATAAATAGAGGATATTCAATGTTTTGTAGTTGAATATGGAATTTATTTCACGAGTGGGACAGGATTTTTTGATATTTTCACGAGTGCGAAGCACGAGTGAAAATATCAAAAAAATCCTGTCTCACGAGTGAAATAAATTCCATATTCAACTACAAAACATTGAATTTTCTATTTATTACATTTTTCTTTGATTTTCCCTTTTCCTCATGCAGTCATAGGCTAGATGACGTCATAGTTGAGCCGTTGAGACGTCATAGCTTAGTGTTGTGAGATTGAAAACGTCGTAAACAAGGATTTTAACAATATATTTTGGGATCTTTGGCAGTTTTATTCTATGTCAGAATGGTATATTTATTTTCTAATGGACAAAGGGGTATAATTTGCAACATTCGTTGTTATTGGAAGGAAAATCGAGAGTTTTCCCGCACTTCTGATATTCTTCACACTGTGACAGGATATCATTTTGATATCCTTTCACACTGTGACAGGATATCACTTTTATTCAATGAATAAATTACAGTATTTCACTGGTAAAAATGTAATAATCCAGGTTTATTACATTTCGCGTTGTTATTACATTTCGCGTCGTAACAGGGCGCATTTGGCGTGTGATCTGCAGGAATCATTTGTACGAAACATTTATGGTTTAAATGTCCATGATTTGGTTGGCTGAATATAGCTTGTCAGAGTTTACAAATTTTTTTTCAATTAGTTTGAAAGTGTGATATTGTAACATTTTTCTCCGTTTTTCCTTGGGGGTACTATAACATACTGTTTAATCACAAAAAAATAAACACCTAAAATATTTAATGCATATAGATGCATGATACCAGCGATGCATTTTCTAATTGTAAGTTGATCAACAAATATATTTTAGGCTAAAAAATGATAGGTATCCAGGCATTCGAAAAATTGTCATGATTTTTACACTTATTTAGAAATTGTTGTCTCCTATTTCCATCAAGTATTCTATAATACATAGTGTAAAAGGCTTTTGCTATCATTGCAAGACACCACATATCACTTCTAATTTCATATCATGCTAATAAGCATTGGTATCTAAGGCTGGATTCAAAAAAATCTTATTTCTCTAAAACTATATATTTTTTTCTTTTCATAGGGTAAAAATGTCAACTTTTATAAGACCTTTTCTATTACTTCAAAAACTTTTGAATCTTGTAAAGATGAATAAAATGAAAATTGTTGCATGAAAAAAATTCCATTTTCAAGCTTCATTTTGATGCATTTCAAATTAAATATTAATTTATGGAGTTATCCTTCCTGGCTAAGGATCGGATATCCTTTAAGATAGTTGCAATTGAATTGATTCTATAATTCTTAAGTTGGCCACAAATACTCCCATAAAAATACTTTGTACAGTTTTCTCCGTGTTCAAGTCGCTGTTAGGTTGAGCTTTCATAAGTTTCAATAAAATAAAAAGAATTCAACCTATATACAATTAAATTGTACCCACGTACAACACATGGCACATCTTTAAATCAACTGTACTTAGCATAGATAGGTATAATTCAGTTGAACTGAAGATAGGTATTTAAGATTGGTAACATTTATATGAACCTAGGTTTAATTATTTAGAGATAGGTATACATGTTTTTTTTAAACATCTATCCTGAATTCATTTAAACCTATCTCTAAAAAATATAATCCAATTGTACTTATCTTTATTTAAAGAAGGGAACAATTATTTGAAGATAGGTTCAAATATTTGAATATATGTTAATTTGGCGTTTTATATAATTTGATACTTTTTTCGTGAAATCATGCCGCGCTTCCCAACGAGTGCTTACAAAGTTTTTATCACCGAACTTCGGGTATATTGTTGTTTTCCTTCGTCCTTTCTCTGCCTCACTCTCTTCTTGTAATTACATGTATAGAGTAACAAATGTTTCTTCTTTAAAGTTTGGGAATATAAATGTATTGTAATTATTTGTCCTTCCTCTGTCCCACTTTCTTCTTCCTGTACTTTTAGAGTAACAAATTTGTTTTTAAGAATTTGTTACTTGGTGTCATCTGCAATAAGGTTTCAGAAATTTCATTTTCATCCTGGACCTCAAATGAAAGTTTTAAAATATTTCAGAAAAAAGCATTTACCAAATAATATTTAAAGGATGAATAGTGGTTTCCTCTACATGTGCAAAAAAAGTTTTGGAATTATCTTTTTTTTTACCCATTGAGGATCGAAAGATGTCTTTAAAAAAAACAACCCCCAAAAAAAAAATCCCATAAGGGCGAATTTAAAACGGGGCGAATTCAAAATATTCAGTATAATTTCTTAAACAAAACTACGATCTGGCGAATTTAAAACGGGGCTAATTTGTTTTACAGTGTGAAAGGGCGAAAATTACACGGGGCGAAAATAACCCTGTATACAGTAATTCATGTTATACAGTATCTATATGACTTTTTAAGAAGGTAATTGGTGGTGTCTTGTAGATTTGCAAAAACGTTTCAAAATTTTCATTTTCATCTTTGGGACCAAAAGGAGTGTCGAACAACGTTTTTATTTTTAAAAAAAATCTGGATTAGTTGTTTTATGTTGCAAAAAACCTGGTCTCATGAACTTCTCTTACATTTTATAAAGCAGCATTTACTAAGAATTTTTTCGCATGATAAAGTGGAATGTACTGTAAATTTGCAATAATTTTTGCCTTCTTACTTTTTTACCCTGGACATCGAATAGAAGTCGAAAAATTCCCTAATTCATTTATTATATATTTATTAATTATAGTTCAAAAAATACTCCGATATTAAATACAGCAAATAAAGAATAAATCAAAACTCTCAGAAATTGGCTTAAAATATGTTCAAACGCATTATTTCTAAAATGTTTTGGATCATTTATCCTGATATCTTGCTGACACATCGCTTCACAGATTTTTTTTTTTTATTTTGATACAACAAAGCACCTTTTACGATGAAAAACAAAGTGCGTTTCAAAGATTATCCTTTAGTGCATTTGGACAAACCTATGGTGTTCATTGTCTAAGGTTAAATGTGAACTGACTCATTCACATTTAATTAAAACATGTTCGTTTGTATTGGATACCACAAACATGAACAGTTCAGGAAGTCAAAAATGGGGGACGAATTAGCTTTAATCCTGGAATTATTTTGTGGACTTAGAGAGATTGAAACAAAGCTAAAAGAAGCATTCTTACGAGAAATTGAAAGTTTGTTGAATAATGCAGCTTCAACAATAAAAGAGGAAGGAAGGGTTCCTGACTTTTGCAGTTTTTCGATGGAAAATGAACTGGGAGAAAATCTAATTCAATTTCAAAGTAAACATTCTCTCTCTTTGAGTGACAACAGAGTGATCTGTCATCCAGAACACAAGCATCAATTTAAAAAATGCCTGATATTGATGGAATATTGGGAGGATGACCTGGAATCCATGGATTTTAATGCCAGGAATCGAACTGCCAGTAAAATTGTTGTTACACGGGAAACTAAAACATGTATGTCAAGTTTATTCAAATATATGATGTTTTTAAAAATGATGTTTAATAATCCGTCCCTTCAAAATCCAGAAAGAAATGACTTTTTGCGTATTCCAAAGTATGAATTGTTTGTATACCTGATTGGAGTATGGGGAAACTGTTTAATCCTCCTTCCAAGTTTTATTTATTTCTCCAAAACATAATTGGATCGCCTACGGAATTAGCTATAAGAAGACAAATTAAAGATGTTGAAAATGAGATTTATAATTCAGCTTCTTCGACAATACAGCAACGTTCTATTCCAACTTTTTTTCGATTTTCAACTGGAAGTCAAAGGGAAGGATTCCAACTGGGAAATTCTGACGACGATTATATATAATGTTGGACAAATCACGTGGTAATTAGTCATCCAAAACAAGCAAACAAATAAAACAAAGATAAAACAACTCTAATCATGATGGAGTATTGCGAGGATAGTCCAGGATCCGTTCTTCTGAGAGTCATTTATCGGTGTGCATGTACATGCAAGAAGGTTTGCGATAGCTACTGTAAAACAGGAAATGAAACATATATGTCAAGTTCAAAATATAAAAAGGCTACACTAAAATTGGTAAATAAAGATTCACAAAAACATGGATCTTGTACGAGTGGCCTTTTGTTTAATGGGACACGTTTTGACAATGCTCATTCATTAAAGTGCGACTTTTTCCCTGAAGCAACAACTCCATGGATATACCGTTGCGTAGAAAAAGGTTGGCCTAACACAGCTATACTGCAGTATGCCAAAGTGACAGGTTGCTATCTTGTTCCTGTTGGTCGCAAGGGCTCTAATTATGAAGATCACGAATGGCGTATATCATTTAGTCTTATTGAATTGAAATGCGTTCATTCCATAAGCCATGTCCAGTTTATGTGTTATGGACTATTCAAGATATTCCTCACTGATTTTATCAATCCCAATTCCCACAATGAAAAATTGCTCTGTTCCTATTTCTTGAAAACTATTATGTTCTACATGATACAGGAAAAAGGAGTCATTTTGGATCCAAGAGAATTTCATAGAATGTTTCTGGCAGTGCTTTAAGTTACTGATCTTTTCCGTTTACAAAAGAAATTTACCAAACTTTTTCATTCAAGACAATGATATGTTTCAGATTAAAATTGTAGGTTTTAGCAAAGAAAAGCTCTTTGAAGAATAGGGCTGGGTATTGGCCTGAGATTTCGTATTGCGATATATTGCGATATTTTTAACTGTATTGCGATATGTATTGCAATATTTTCAATGTAATAAAAATGGCATTTTCTTGCTAAATTTACTTTAATTTACATGCGGAATGTACATAACTATGATAAGTAACCAACACGTAAAAAAAATCGTGTTGATTTCATTTAAGTTATGCTCTGAAATGTTCCCACAAAACAACTTCTGACTTACTATTTGGCTAAATAACAAACTTTCATGTCCATTTTTAAATTTAATGACAAAATTCTTTAATCTAAACATATTGCCAATATATCGATATTACAAAATCGTATTGCGATACGATATTGTTTGCCATTGTATTGCAATATATTGAAATATCGATATTATTGCCCAGCCCTATTGAAGAACTTTGCAATTTTTACGATAAAGGTTACAAATGCTTGACTCCATACATTGAACGGCATAGAAAGCAACTTAGTAAAGAAAATTTGTCAGAATATATTACATTTTGTTATGAGGTGTATGCTTCCCTTGTATTATATTTGGAATTCCCAATATACGAGTTCTATAAAAAGTATTTCTCTATTAAAAGTACGAGAACTTAAAAGAAATGAAAGTTTGTCGGAATACTTGCAAAAAACTTTAAATGAACATTACAAGTCGATTCATATAAGCCAATGTTTCATTTTGCTGGGAAATCCTCAAATTAAAGAAAAGGCACATCAGTTTGAAAATGTCCTATGTGCTGCAGCAAATTCCTTATTCATTTCAAATGAAGTGTTCCTCGTGATGTACTTATACAGAATATCCAACTTTAAGAAGGCCATTTCTGTAGCTGAACGTCTGTTGCACACATTTCAACAACCAAATGTGATATACTTACCAGGATCTACTGAATATGAAGATTTGAAATACTGCTTACCATCGACAGATTTATTGGGACCAGTGGTTGTAAATATAGCTTACCCCAGCTATATAACATTTCTGTATGAATAAGAAATTCAGCAAAATGCGATGAAGGAGAATGGAATCCCGGCCATCCATATTCCTCCATATGTATTGACTCTCATGCTCGTAGTCCTCTGTAATAGCGAGCGCAGCGAGCGTCGCGCAGCAAGCGTCGCGAAGCGACGCTCGTCACTGCGAGCTATTAAAGCAACGCCTGTGCGAGGAGAAAATTCGGACTACTGCACATTCATTCGATAGAATTTTTTATGCCGTAATTTCGACCCACAATGCATCACTTTTTTAAGCTACGTTAAAGCTACGTTCTCGTGAGAATAGTAGCAAAAGTTTTACTAAAAGTAAACATGCCCTGATTTAATGGATAAATATTGAAGATAAATAGCAAACGAAACGTTCTTCGTTTATTTTCAGCACTGTTCAGGGTTCTTTGGGGGAAATGTAACTTACATACCATTCGGCAAACCTCGGCTGATTCCGTGAGATGAGGCACGAATCGGCCGAGGTGTGCCGAGTGACTTACATACGACGTCATGTGACGTCAGAGTCTAGACGCATCAAATGTCACGTGCAGTTTGACGTACGAGCCCGATTTAAATTCTAACAAAATAAACATCTGCGCTCGCCATAACGGTCGCACCGTCAACATATTAAAGAGGATAAAAACGAGAAAGGAAAAAGAGCTGCCTTAGATGATTTACGAAACTTGCTGGTGGAGGATAAAGGAAAATTTGTACCGACACATCTTTAGTATATCTCGCTTCAGATATTAGGGATCTGTCAACAGTTGTCCGGAGATTTCACCAGTGCGTTGGATTCTTACAGTACTTGTACTATACTAGTACATGTACTAGTAAAAGCACTTGGTTGTCTTGGTCTTTTTTGGATCATAGGAGCTACAAACGCTAGAAAACTACAGTGTAAAAAATCAATGACTGAATAAGAAAAGAGACAAAGGACAAGCAAATCAAAATAAAGTTATTTTTGATCTTCTTTGAAAAGTTGGAATTATTACAGAAAATGAAAACATTCTTAATTTTATTTACTAGTACATTGTATTCTAAAACATGCATGTTTCTCCGTTAAAAAAATGTTAATTTGAATATCGCATGATTTGTGTAATAATTTAACACCTGATTATGTTAGTAAAGATTTTTCATGTGTCAATAAAATAAGAGGTGGATTTTGTTAGAAAACTTGCATGCAGTTATGTACTAATACTAGAGGCTTCACTTCCTGAGGCCTAAGACGAAAATACAATCCTGCGCACTTTTTAATCCTTTTACTGCCAGAACTGTGTCTAATTTGTGCAGTTGATACGCCAGAACTTTTACTTACATGTACAAGTATCAGAATGCATTGAATATTCTTTTAATGATAAGCAGCATCCTAAAGATATTTTTTGATTGTACAACATTTAAGAAATAAAATATAATTTTTAGAGTTTCATTGGGGTATGACATGAAGTCGGTCACGTGATCAAATTCTATAACGCCCGAAGGGCGTTATAGTAAAGATCACGTACCGACTTCATGTCATACCCCAATGAAACTCTAAAAATTATATTTTATTTCTTATATTTATATTTTACGTTTTTGTTCATGTTTTACAGAAATATAGGCATTATTTAGACTTTAATTTTGAAATGCAACGTTACGTATCTACGACGTTATGTGACGTCACAGTCAGAACTTTCCAAATTGCTCGTGCAGTTTCCTTTCCATACGCAAGAAAGTCTGATCATGTGACCCACTGCATGTCATTGAAAATTGAATTTCAATTTTATAATCAGTGTTATATAAGGAAAAACATTAGCAAATGTAAATAAGTAAATACATATAGAAGCACATAGGTGTACGTATATGTACTTGTAACATAATATTAATTGATAAACCACCTTTAAGACATGTCGTTTTTGAAAACTTAGATAATAACAGAGAAGTACATTTAATTCATATTAGGGTCCTGTCACGAAATTTGTTAATAAGTTTTATTTTAAGAAAAATGTGACCTTAATTTGTGAGAAAACCATGTGAGCTTTAAAAGTTCGAGGACCACTGTATGTTTTTGTACTGGACCAACTTCTTGATTTTTGCCCTGAGTAAACCCTATACGAAATTACCTGTCTGCATGTGTGTTTTAAACAAAATTACATTTTATACGCCATATAAAATATAAATAACGATTTTAACATATTACTCGATCTTAGATGATATTAGCTTATTAGATTAGGTTATTTAAATATATTATTTTGTCTTTCCTATTACTATCATTTTTCTATCTATCATCAGATGATTGAATTCAATTAGAGTTTTTCATATTTTAAAAATTATATCAGGTTACAAGCAATATCTTCTGAAACGAAAGTAGAAACATGACCGTAGGTTGAATGTCCACCATAAGAAGAATGGTAAATTAATTAATCTATAACAGCCATGACAGCTATATAGTATTCCATTATTTTAAACTTTATCTATTAAAAAAAGGAGATATTTCGTCATTTCTATCGCCTCATGTAGCGACAATAAAGATGAATGAAATACAGGTCGAGGATCTGATCTAGTACTCTTTTTATATACAGTAAATAAGACATTTTTTAAAACGTGCTAATTTCGGCGATTTTTTTTTTATTTTAATGAGAGTATTCAAGCACACATAGAAAAACACATAATAAACAAAATACACCATCCTGTAACCAAGCGCCTATGATTTTAATCAGGTTGCGCTGCAGTGAGCGATCGTCAACACAGCATTAGACCGTTCATAATATGTGCATTAAGTTACACAGGATTACTGGCTTAAGTTAACCAATTTTAGGCTTCAAAAGCCATATATTGAATTACTTTCGTTATCAGTTCTTCCTTTTGGTATACTACATTGTGACACTGGTTCTCTGCCCTATAATTAGTTACGTTATATATATTCAATATAGGAACCAGTAGAGAAAGTAGGGTACCAGTCCAGTTGTTTGTAAAAAGACGCATATTAGGACACATATTGCAATGGAAAGTGAATCAAACATCTCTCAGGTAGTATACCTGTTGGTTCAAATAGAAATTGGTACTCCAGCAGAAGTGGATATCAGGAGACAGGTTAGAGATATTGAAGAAACTATTTACAATTCAGCTTCATCGACAGTAGAATTGCCCTTTTTAAGACATCCTAATTTTTTCCGAGTGGCAACTGGAAGTCAAAGGGAGGGTTTCCGATTTGAAGGGTCCGACGCAGATTTTCTCTACTGGTGGACCGATCACAAAGTTATTTGTCACCCGAAACAAGAAAACCTATACGACAAGGAAACATTGATTATGATGGAGTATTGTGATGATAGTCCAGGATCTGCCCTCCTGAAAGTCAAAAAGTGGTCTGACTGGCGTATTATAAGTGATAGTTATGTGGCAATTAAAGATGGAACCTACATGTCGAGTTTGAAGTACCGGGAATCCACCAGAAACCTAGTAGTTAAAAATTCACAAACACATGGACCTTGTGCAAGCGGTCAGTTGGGTAATGGAGTGTATTTTGACAATGCTCATTCACTGAAATGTGACTTTATTACTCCGATAGCTTCATCATGGATGAAGCGATGTCTAGCAAAGGGCTGGCCTGATTCTACCGTATTGCAATATGCCAGAAAAACAGGCTGTCATTTTGTTCCCATTGGTCGTAGAGACTCGCCAGATCAGGATTATGAATGGCGAATTTCTTTCAATCTCGTTGAATTGGAATGTGTGCAGTGTATGAACCATGTTCAGTTTACCTGCTACGGCTTATTCAAGATCTTTCTTAGAAAAGTAATCAGGCCGTTGATGGATGATAAAGAAATATTGTGTTCCTACTTTTTGAAAACTATTATGTTTTACATGATACAAGAAAACGAAAAATCATTTTGGTCTCCAGAAAACTTGATAAATTGCTTTTGGACTTGTTTTAAACATTTAATATCTTGTGTATACAAAGGGAATTTACCTAACTTTTTTATTCAAGAAAATAACATGTTCCAAGGTAAAGTTCTTGGTAGTTCCAGAGAGAAATTGCTTGAAACACTGCATTTGTTGTATAACAAGGGTTATGATTGCTTAATGCCATGTATTCCTAAAGAAAATATTGCTTCATTTTATCGGTTTAGAAAATTTGTTAAAAATTTCAGTCTATTCACTGAGATAAATAATAAAGTAGGATTGTATGTAGAATTTGCTTATTTAAACCACATGGAGATTCATATGCGCACCATAAAAAGACTTCTGCAAAAGGAAACGATGACTCTTGCACAAATGATGGCAGTACGACAGCATGTTTGTTCATTGTTTACTCACTTAACATTTATTTTACTGAAGTCGAAAAGTGATGTTTGTAAATCTGGTGCCTTTGTAGAAGTTGCAGCCAAACATGGATTCCTATCAGATACGATTTTTTATGTGATTTATCTTTACAGAATGTCAAGATTTGAAGAAGCCCTACGCTATGCCATTAAGAACAAGAAAGATCTCAGACGACCCCATGTTTTACATATACCCAACTCAGTTATATCAACAGAAACAATTGAATTCTTTGGCAAAAACAAATCATGGTCCTTCAAGCTCAGAGAATATGTTGCAGTAGAAGTGATACTATCTAGCTCCGTTACGTATTTAGAAGAACTAAGGATTGAACAGCATGTGGGAATGATGGAATATACACATTTCGCTATCCCTCCATACGTATTAACACTTTTTCTCATTATTCTTTGCAACATACGGCTTGGAGACATAAAAGGCCGCGATATTACCTTATGCGAATTGAAAAATTTACTTAATAATGATAAAAGGAAATTTGTTCCAATTGATCTAAAAAATACCTCTTGGCATATCCTTGGGATTGCTCAACAATTGTCAGGGTATTATTCGGAAGCATTTGAGTCGTACAGAGTATCACTAACTCATTCGGACAGATGTGTGATATTCAAGGCTAAAATTATCAGAATGCTGACTGTCGTATCAGATTTAAGAAACAAAAATGTCCGAATTAGTTTAAAACGTCACAAAGACACAAATTCAAAAATGGAAGGAAATAAAGAGAAAAGACGGAGGACAAGCTTTAATTGAGCTTTGATAAAACGGAAAATTAGAGGGAAATACTGCTTGCGCTCACCTGTGCCTAAACATAAGATATTCTAACATTTTATGTGAGGCATGTCGGGAGAAAAATTTCACAGGAGATAATGTTAAAATCATACACAAAGAATGTGCTGTTAAGGATGCTCTGAACACTTGCAAAAAGTCCTTTTCGGCTTTTTAAAAAAAATATATCATATAAATGTGCATATTGAAACTATTAAATTCATTTAAACATAGGGTACCTGCCCTAATTCTGCAAAAAAAAAAATGTTCAAAACAATGGTTTATGCTTGAACAGAAAAAAACCTGTTGTTTACTAAAATTGGGAAATTTAATGTAACAATGAATTCAATTAATAATTCTTGGTATAATACGCGTATTTTAGTCGATTACATGTCGATGTGCTGTTAAATGTAAATAACCATTTTCCATCTCATTTATAAGGGCAGTTCACTCTAAAAGCATAAAACTAACCTACAATCGAAATTCTTTAGTGTGCAGTGTTTAGAGCCTCCTTAAACAATTCTGATGAAGGAACTGTATATTTTAAACTCACCTGAGCCAAAGGTTCAAATAAGCTTTTCTGATCACATTTTGTCCGTAGTCTGTTCGTCTGTCTAGCTGTCTGTCTGTCCGTCCGTCTGTAAACGTTTCACATTTTCGACTTCTTCTCAAAAACCACTGCCCCAATATTAACCAAACTTAGTACAACGTATCCTTGGGTAATGGGGAGTTTAAATTGTTTAAATCAAGGGCCAAGTCTTTTCACAAGGGCAGATAATCAAGAAAAGACAAAAATAGGGTGGGACATTAAAAAATCTTCTTCTCAAGAATCACTTAGCCAGAAAAGCTGAGACTTTTGTGGAAGCATCCTGGTGTAGAGTAGATTCTATATTATTCAAATTATGACCCCCGGGGGTAGGACGGGGCCACAATAGGGAATTAAAGTTTTACATAGAAATATATATGAAAAAAAAACTTTAAAACTCTTCTTCTCAGGAACTATTTGGCAAGAAAAGCTGAAACTTATGTGGAAGCATCCACATGTAGTGTAGATTTTAAATTGTTCAAATTATGACGCATGTGGTAGGGTGGGGTGACAAAATGTATTACAAGGGGTGTATTGGTATAGAACAGCATGGTCAAAGCTACTCAGGTGAGCGATGTGACCCATGGGCCTCTTGTTTTTTCTAATGTGGGTTTGAATGAGGACCAAAACTTGGTCACATAATTTTTTTTAGGAAAAGGGATACAAAAATATAACAATAATACACATAAACGATTGTGTTGGATTTATTATTGCTATTTTTTATTTTTGCAAAAAGGAAACTTTTATTTATCTCTAAATTTTCCTTTCTAGAAGCTTAAGAAGGGCCAGTGTTGTCTTAATATAATATATAGATGAAATGCCTAAAGCATCAAATGAAGTTGGACTTTTTTTTCTTAAATGATAGATACTTATTTCTGTAATATAAATACAGGCAACACAAAATCATTCATAGATATATTTAATATATACATCAATTATTGAAAAGAAATTAATCATTCATGTCCTTCAAGTGATTTCAAAATAACAAAGGCCATAATTTTTGGAAACGTGTTTGACAAATTGTGACAAATTGATAAATAGTGTACTCAGTATTTCTTTATGTAACGTTTGATAAAAATGTAGATTTATCATCTGGATTACAATTGAAAATTATATATTTTGTGTTTGAAAAAAAAATGTTTTTTCCTAGTATAAATTTTAGCAAGATTAAATATTTCTTGTAGTAGTATGAAGTGAAATGTTTTCTTTTTTGAACCATATTAAAGTCGCTTAATCCGAAACCGGCACATATTATCTTACGCAATAAAAGTTCGTCATTACATAGAAAATATATAGAAATAAATTATGAGATTGATTTAATAGATTATTACTATAATCCTTACAAGGAAAAACTTAATCAAAAACCTTATTGACAAACAGAAGTTCCTGACAGGAAGTTAAGGTCTGTTGTGAAGTCACCTAGGAAAAAAATAAAGGACGAGAGCGCCTTTGATTGGCTTTCGGCAGGAATCTGGGCGTAATTGAAAAGTGAAAAATTTATTGACATGTCACATGAAATTTTAACATTTTTTTTATATATCGGGTTCCTGTGCAACAGGAAATGAAAATATTTTCCCGAAATTGAGCTTTGATTTACTAAAAAATGACTCGAAAATTGGCCAGATAAGACATTTGGTACAAAATGGTACATTTTTAAACACGTTTTTCCAAAATTTTTCTATCTCTGGGTCTTCACTGCATGATTTTGAAACGTTATTTGTGTGCATTTTATTTCAAAGAAACGAATACACTTTTTAAAAAATTGGAGAGAAGACCCAGAGACCACGAAAAACGAACTTTCCCCAAAAAATTCCAAATGCGTGAACGTGGTGCTTCTTTGTCCTTTTAAAATCAACTCCTTATGTGAAGCGGTGATAGCTCAATAAGTTGGGCTACCTGTTCAGTGCACTGCAAATGGGAAGTTTTTGGTTCGAGCCTAGCACGTGGCGTTAATTTTTTTTTTCATGCAAACAACCATTTATTTTGTCAGTTTCGTTTTATGTGTACTGATATATTTAAATTTTGAATTAGATTAATTTCGGTTCAGTTTGGTTCTCGAGCGAAATCAATTCTAATCTTCTATTCTATATAATGTACATGTACACGTATTCCAATTCGCCTTTTCTCCAAAAATATTGTTGATTTGACAATTTTCCCTATATAATATGATTAACTTGCATCTTCAACTTTAATGAAATACTGTGGATAAGTTCACATAACTTTGTGGATTTAGAGATACTTTTATGAGTATTTTTGATTACTTAACTGCTAATTTTATAAACCTGAGGATTAGACTACCTTCATTCATTGCATTTGTACCTATCTTCGAACGAACATTATAGCTATCTTCAAATCAAGTAGGCCTATAGCAATCTTCAAATGAATTATAGACAGGTATAATTGGTTTAAATCTATCTTTAATTTATTTAAGGATATGTAAAATTGATTTGAAGATAGGTACAAAATTATTTAATATTTGAATATATGCTCATAATATCATCCTGACTCGTAATGAAATCCACTAGAACCCTTCGAGTGTCTGTATTGGAGTTATACATTTTATTCATAAATTGATTTTGTACTACATGTATGTATTTAAGTTTAACAAATTAATGAAATTTTTCTAATACGTTGGTTGTGTGATACGGCATTTTAAGCATAGTACACACAATGTTTGAACAGGAAAAAAGCATTATGTAAACAGTAACAACCTAGTGACCTTTGCATCATTATTTTGTGTTCTCTGACCAATTCCCATCTGCTGGAAGTGTCTATTACTTTCAGAGATAATAAGTCCTAAACATTGGGTTGTGAAAGACATGGCGACAATTTATATTCTTTTACGCCGACTTGTCAATAATCAGACTCATGCCAAACTTATCAAGACGATCATTACGGAGAAGGCGGGATAAAAACAGATACTGGTCTTCTTTATGGTGGAATTATCGATTAGATCTACTCACAAAGTTGTTGGAATCTTTTGAAAATTGTGCCCATTAAATGAACAAAAAATCCATTTTCCAGACAAAAGAAATGTCAGTGTGCTGGATGTTTTGAACGACAGAATCTTAATATTTTTCATCTTAAAAAGAATTGCACTCGCTATTTAGGAAAATTTTTAAAAATCACTTAAAATAGCGTAATATTAGTTTTGCATTTCAACTCACAAGACCTTTGGTCTGTAGTATTATGAAAAAAATCTGTTCTGACATCAGGGTCATGTGATATCAGACAAAATAAATATCTAAGTACAGGATTGAATTTTATAAACAGACTGAGAATTACTTAAAATAAAATGCATGTCACATCCAGTGAAAATAATGAAATTACCCTACAAGAAAATAGAAAATAGATTATTTCATGTACAAAGACGCAGAAAAGGATGTAGATTTTCTTTCTTTGTGGATCTGCCTTTAAATGAAAATGGCCAATTAAGACAGCCATCCCCTATTGTAACAGGCCCTAATATAAAAATTAGCCATGCTCATTTCCACCGAGATCACTTAGTTTCTCAAAACAAATGCTTTGCTACAATATCCCACAAATGAAGGGCCCCTATTTTAAAATAGAACTTTTGACCAAGACCAAAAATTTGAATTCTTTTACACCAAAGCATGCTTTTAATTATATTATGAATTAAATGCTAAATATTATGCATACATGTATGCTCTATAAGGTACTTGGACACAGATTTAAAATTATTATTTTCTCTATTATATTACAACTTATATATTCTAATAGCATTTCACACAAAAATTAATTAAAAATCTTATTTCATATAAAGATATTAAATTTCCAAATTTTTTGGCGGGTTTGATTGACACATCCTTTCACTTTCACAAATTTAATTTTATTCTTAATCCTTAAGAAAAGTGGCAATCTCGTTGTGTATAAATGAAAAATATTAATACTATAATCCAGAAAATTCAGAGTAGACATGTTCAAAAGCAAAACAAACATGCAATATATTGCCAGTCCATGCAGTTGTGGTAAGCAGACTGTGACAATTGAACGCACCCAGTGAATTGTAAACATCAACACGCGCCATGTTTACAAAAACTGTGTACATAACAGAGTGTGCTCCTGTCCGGATGAGCTAGAGATATTCTGTAGGACTCAAATGCTTCTGAATAATACCCGGACAATTGTTGAGCAATCCCAAGGATATGCCAAGAGATATTTTTCATATCAACGGGAACATTTCTTCCTCTATCAAGTAAATCTTTCAATTTGAATAAGAAATGATCGCGGCCTTTTATGTCTCCAAGTCGTATGTTGCAAAGGATAATTAGGAAAAGTGTTAACACGTATGGAGGGATATGGAAATACATGTTTTTCTTCATTCCCACATATTGTTCAATAGTTAATTCATCTAAATACGAGATGTAACAAGAAAGACCAATTTCTACAGCTATAGCTTTTCTTAGCTGTGTAGACCATGATTTGTCTTTGCCATACGCTATGAACTCATCCACATCGTAAAAGCCATTTATAAATAAAATATGAGGTTCCTCTAAATCTCTTCTTGTGTTTGTCGCATATCCGAGAGCTTCTTCAAAACTGGATTTTCTATAGAGATACATCACATAAAATAAATTATCTGATAGAAATCCATGTTTGACTGCAACCTCTAACAAGTCTCCAGATTTACAAACATCACCTGTCTTTTCGGATTTCAGTACAATAAATGCCAAGTGAGTAAACAACGCACAAATTTGCTGTCGCACTGCTATCGTTTGAACAAGTGTCATGGTTTTCTTTTTGAAAAGTTTTCTTATGATGAGCAAATAACATTCCAGGAATGGTAACAAAGCAAATTCTAAGTATAATCCTACTTTATGATAAATCTCATTGAATAAAATGAAATCTGTATTAAACTTCCTTAACAAGTAAGGAGGAGTGATGGAATTCTGCAGGAAAACGTATTTTTGTGAGACACATTGGCTTAAGCATGTATAACCCATGTTATGTAACAAATAAAGTTTTTCAAGCAACTTCTCTCTGGAACTACCTACAATTTTACCATGAAACATGTTGTTTTCCTGAATGAAAAAGTTTGGCAAATTGCTCTTATATACGCAACATATTAAATGTTTAAAGCAATTCCAAAAACAATTTATGAAATTTTCTGGAGACCAAAATGATTCTTCCTTTTCTTGTATCATGTAAAACATGATAGTTTTTAAAAAGTAGGAACACAATAGATCTTTATCATCCAAGAAAGGCTTGCTTATTTTGTCGATAAAAATCTTGAATAAGCCGTAACAGGTAAACTGAACATGGTTCATGCTGTGTACACATTTTAATTCAATAAGACTGAAGGAAATTCGCCATTCATAATCCTGGTTTGGCGAGTCTTTACGACCAATTGGAACGAAATGACAGCCTGTTTTTCTGGCATATTGTAATACGGTACAACCAGGCCAACCTTTAGTATGGCATCGCTTTATCCATGAAGAAACTACTTCTAAAACAACATCACATTTCAATGAATGAGCATTGTCAAAGCAAACTCCATTATCCAATCGACCGGTCGCACAAGGTCCATGTGTTCGGGAATTTTTTACTACTAAATTTTTGGTGGATTCTCTGTACTTTAAACTTGACATATACGTTCCTTTTTCCAATTTGACATAACTATCAATGACAACACTCCATTCAGACCACTTTTTGACTTTAAGGAAGACGGATCCTGGACTATCAGCACAATATTCCATCATAATCAATGTTTCTTTGTTGTATAGGTTTTCTTGTCTCGGATGACAAATAACTTTATGGTCAGTCCACCAATACAGAAAATCGGCATCTGATGCCTTAAAATGGAATCCCTCCTTTCGACTTCCAGTTGACACTCGGAAAAATGTAGGATGTCTTCTATTAGGTAATATTACCGTAGATGAAGCAGAATTGTAGATAATTTCTTCAATATCCCGTATCTGTCTCCTGATTTCCACTTGTGTTGGTGTGCCGATCTCTATTTGTAAATATAGATATAGTTTCTGAGAAAGAATTGATTTACTCTCCATTTTAAACTGATGAATGTGTCCTTACACGCGTGTTTAAGTAAGCAGGTGTACTGGTACCATGGCTCGATAAGCAGTGAATCTAGTACCGTTGACTTTTGACTATCTCGGTTTTCTTTTGATATTCTTCATATCGCTATACATATTCGTTCCATAATTACCCAGAAACATTATCTTTCATTAAAATGCATTGAAGCAAACATTAATACTAATAATGTTACGTTTAAGATGAAAAATCAATTTCTATTGATTTCTGGCTCTCTATTTTAACATCCGCCAGAGTTCGTTTGTACCAATGTCTGTTTGCGGAGACGCAGAGGACTATACATATGTGAAGTTTGACTCTCGAAATCTGTTCCAGATTGCGATTTATAGCAAAATTAGATTTAGTCCATAAATATTATTATTCGTAAGTCATTTTATTTTCTTTATCTCCCTTTCTTGTATTTGGCCTAAGGCGCTTCGTATCCTACTGGCAAGCAGTTGATAAGGGGAAATAACCTGAATTTGAAGAAAACAAAGATTAAAGTGCACAAAACAAAGCATTAATCAGGTTGGGCACACACCCCCAAATGGTCATTTAACCCCCGTTTGGTGGTCAATCGCCCATATCGGCGTCTTTTTTACCTACCAAATGGTGGTCTTTTTTATTCAAATCCAATTTTCATTGAAATAAAGCAATTTTAAGCGCATTTACTTAGGCATTGGGGAATTTTAATTAACATATTCATCGCACATTTAATACAATTTAGTCAATTTTCCATGTGGAATTTCTGTGGAACTTCGTAAAAACGAAACCCACAGCTATTCGTGACGGCCGAACTATTAGCTCAAACAATACCAAAAAATGTTTTGTTGTGTATAGTTCGGTAAAAAATACATTTAAGCAAGAGGTGTTAGTCTAGAAAAGTAGCTTTTCAAACGATCTTTTTATCTGCGTCTATATAAATTTTTATAAAATCCCGTTAAACACGAGCTCCTCGAATCTTATTCGTATGGTGGGCACTTAGTGCTATAATATACAATTATGGACTTCAGTGTAGGTCGATATGTGGTTATAAGGACTCATGGCAATTGATATTGACCGAAGACACAGAAAGTGATAGCGACCGAGCCTGCGAGGTCGCTATCATTTTCTGTGTCTGAGGTCAATATCAATTGCCATGAGTCCTTATAACCACATATTGACCGTTCACTGAAGTCCATAATAGTTATATTATATAATCATTCAAAGTGAATGCACTGACACAGTCCTAACACAACGGACTTGGCTTTCATTGCGTCACAATGGTTAAATTCACGTTTCTTTTATTATGACGTCACGTTCTACGTAACTTCAGTGCAACCGAACGGCGTGTCGTGCGATATCATTTTCCGCGGACGCGCTTTCACGTCGCTATCGCAAAAGGAGGAATGTCATGTGACGTCCTTTCAGCCAATGAAAACTACGAAAATAATCCTCTTATATAATATTATTCATTTTTCCTACATTTGAATGTAACATTTGTTCTTTATTTTCTTTTAGGAGGAAGTTACGATTGCTGTGCGACCCTTTGTGGTTTAGTATGCTTATCTATGTTGTATCTACCAAATTTATTAAATATTTTTGAATAAAAGATTTACAAAGTGACATTTGCAATTATTCCTGTTTTTATTCCAAGATTATAGTTTTCGAGTGATTATTTTAACATGAATTCACTGCATATCGCATTTTTATAAAGAATAAAGCCATTGCTTACGAAATAAACTTAAAACTAAATAAAAGCGAATTCTTACCATTCCTCTTATTTTACTTTTTGAAAATTAACACTTATGGGCCTCCGTAGTTAATTCAGTCTTTTGACCCAAGTTTGGAAAAGATCGTCATTTTTTATTGGTTTACATAATTGATCGGTTGCCCGGATGACAGAAATATGAAGTGATCAACACGATTGATAGGCTTATCTACGCGCGAGACGGAGGGAATTTTTCTTTTAAAGTTTAAACAGAGAAACGTTACATTTGTTTACATAGGTGACGATTTTGTCAATTATTTGATATGTGCCCATGACGAATATGTATGGATCTCATTATTATAGTGGATCGTATATCTGACAGTTAAATTAAACAATAACTTGAATATCAAAAGTATATAATCGTAAGCTTACATGTACTTCAGACATAGTTAGGCCTAACATCAGCTATGATTAACAATCGATGCCTACAGTATGCCGATAACAGTTATTTGAACGACACTGCGCAAAAAAGTCCGCGTTGAAATTTTAATTTTTTTCGTTCAGAGTACAGATAAATATCTATATTTTATTCCCCGTGAGTTGAAATTATGCGCCATTTCACGTCATTCCAGAGAACTGAACGACACTGCGCAAAGAAGTCCGCGTTGAAATTTTTCTCGCCCATTTGGTGGTTAATAAAGACGCCGATATGGGCGAATGACCACCAAACGGGGGTTAAATGACCATTTGGCGGTGTGTGCCCACCCTGTATATATCAATAAGGCCCAGTTTTCAAGACTTTGGGATCTCATTATTATAGTGGATCGTATATCTGACAGTTAAATTAAACAATAACTTGAATATCAAAAGTATATAATCGTAAGCTTACATGTACTTCAGACATAGTTAGGCCTAACATCAGCTATGATTAACAATCGATGCCTACAGTATGCCGATAAGCAACTTAGTAAACAAGTTAAAAAAATTTTAAAGCACACCGAGCCCGAGTTTAATTCACAGTTAAAAAGACAAAAATTACTAATATGTGACCATTACATCTAAAACCTAAAATTATGAAATAAATGATTAAACGTAACATTTTTACATAACTTACATAATTAAATGATTGACTCAGTACTCTTATACCTATCTGAACATTATCACATAACTTCCTAATTTTGTGATTTTAACTATAGATAGTTTTCGATAGGCCTGAATTTAGCGAAGGTTACCTCCCGTTGGTCGCCATATTGGAGGTCGACTTGGTGATTTTCCCTCTTTGTGTTACCAAGTGTAAGAGGTTGTAGCAGAAATATTTGGTGGAAAATCTTTAATAAATAATTTTTTTTTCAAGTAAAGGAGGCTTCCAAAAATTTATATACATGTACTTCAAAATAACAAATATGAATTTTTTAAATTGGTTGAACAATGAAGGAATATGAGCATTTGGACCTCCAGTATGGCGGCCAACAGGAAATAACTCTCGATAATTTCTGGACTATCGAAAACCATGCATAGCAATACTAGTAATTACTTTCATCAAAGAGATCATTGTACATACAATCACTTTAAATTGCCTATATCTTAGTTTTGGCAATAATTTTTAATCATACTAAATTAATTTACCCTTAATCGTAAAATTTCCGATTTATTAAAAATGACCAATCAAATTGCTAATTGATCTATTATCTTAATGTGCTAAAATTCGTTGTCCAGATGTGGCCATGCCATGTTCCTTTGATGATATATAATTGCTGACATTTGAGTAAGATTAACTTAACGAGACCCGATCTATTTGAAAATTACGAAAACGGAATGATAAAAATTTTTAATTTTTGGAATTTATTTGAATGTATTATTATAAGAAAAATTAGAATTAGAAATTAGAATTGTTACCTTGCCTTTATTGTAGTCAAATGGGGGCAGTGTCAAGATATGGACCATTTTTCGCGTTTTTATATACAATTACATACTAAAACTCTCCAATAAACAAAGAAGTTGACAAATTAAAAAAATAATAAATGATGAAATGTTTCATTTTTTTACAAATATCATGCAATTTTCATTCTTCTAATAAATAATGAAAAGAAAATTGAAGGTAACCTTTATTGCAGTGAAAAGGGGGCATATCAAAACACAAAATTAGGATTTATTTTATCCAACTAGATATTTTATAAGTCGGAATGGGTTTACATAACATCAACCCACGATTGCAATACTGTATAATTTTCTTAAAAAATAAATAATTCTTACATTATGAAATAATTTGCTCTCCATTCTCTATTTTTCTTAACACAGGGGGGGGGGGGGGGGG
>PRKT01000372.1:412115-432827 GCA_003671525.1 Saccostrea glomerata | reverse complement strand
GTAAACGCGACAAAATTACGAATTTTACGAATATCATGTAATATATAGAAAAATAAAAATTTAGGGGTTGTATTTAAATGATTCATATAGACATAATTTTTTAAAACCAAAGCTTATCCGTGCACATTTAAGTCCTCAATAGAAAAAAAGGTGTGACTGAATAAACAGTTCAACATGTTCAAGGAGAATAACTAAAATCCGTTACTCTTGGTTGCAGTGTGTGTTTTATAACTCGAAAATTGAAATAAAACAAGATAAAATTAATGAATCTGTTGCAAGAAATTGATACCTCAAAATAATTTTTTATTTATTTATTTTTTTTTTATTTATTTGTTTATTAATAAAAAAATATTTTAAAAAACATGTAAATAATAGAAATACCAGCTTTCACCATGCACAGTCTATAGACCTACCAGGTATCCAAGATCAGCGAAACATTTTAGCGCAATTTGACGTCATTTTAATTGTGACGTTATTGTATTCAATTGTGATAGCAGTCAAAGGTACTGTGACGTGCCTGAGTCGACGCTGCGTTAAAACGTATGCGCTGATCAAGTAGATCGGGCCTCGTTAATAGAAAGTCCTCTGCAAGGCTTTAATCCCTAAACAAAAGACTGTTTGTTTTGAGCAATAAAATGTAAACATGGTCACTTACTTTTCCACCTGACCAATTAATTAACAGATTTGATGTAAATACAATTACTTACACTGAACAATAAGTGACATGAACATATGTTAAAAAGATAAAAAGGTGCTAAATATTTCCATTTGACAATTGTGAAATTCCGAAAATACAACTAAAACAAGAGTTTAGTTAACGTAAATATTTCCTAGCAAAAAACTGAAATTTTTATCTATTAAAATCAACTCGTGAAAAATAATCTATAAATGTTAATTTACTATCTTAATTTTTTATATAACTATATATTTAATTAAATAATTCTTATATTTGAAAACAAACTTTTCCTTATGACAGAGGTATGAAGATGACCAACACAAATGGTAGTTTACAAAGGTTTTCTTGTGAATTCTTTTCCTAAACCAAGGAAAAAACTTATTTTCACAAATTCAAACTCAGAAAGATTGACAAATTAATCAAACAAGTATAACTTCAGAAACGATAATTTTCTTAAGCTTTCATATACCCCGGTACTGAGAGGTTGTTTTATATGTATGTAGTACAAAAATGGTGTGTCAAGTGCGTTTATTGAATAATTCTTTTAAAACGACAAATAATGTGTGGCAAAATAGAAACACTCATTCAGTGCTTACAATGTATTTAAGGTTTGTAAAACATTCTGGATTTGAACTTTAAAATTATTTTTCAGTTTATCAAATATTGATCTGAATTATATTATGCCAAACCATGGATAATACATACTGCATCCATGTTACGCACAGCAGGGAATAATGGATCACAGTTGAACAATCGTATCTTCGATATTTTAAGAAGAATTGTAAAACCAAATGACACTATAATAATAATTTATTCATTATCTACAGTCATTAAACTTTATTTTATACCATTCTTTAAAACTATTATGTACATGTAGGAATAAAATAAAAGTATTCTGTACCCAAGGAAAAAATAGACACATTGAATTGAGCATACTGCTAGCTGAAAATTTTGACACTGTACCCGTGTTTTCAACCACCTATCTCCTTGATACCACAAAAAAAATTAAATTTTAAAAATACGCACCGAAGAAAATCAAGTTCTCGTTAAAACTTTATGTAGTGTCATATTTCAGGTACATATCAATTTAGAATAAACGAAAATGTTTCCATTTCATTTTTGCAGGATGGTTTATTTTCTAAAAGACGGATCGATGATCAACCATTATTTCTTTCTGTATTTTTGGCGCTTCTCCTCCTGTTTGGTCAAGGATTTTTCACACTTTCTTATTCTGGCGTATGTAGCTTCTTCAATCAGACAAGAATTTATACAATCGAGCGATTTACTGTATGAATCCATCGCAGCATTGTAATCTCCGTTCAACTGTTGACAGATTCCTAATATTTCTAAGGAAATGTTTTTAAGATGCATTGGTACCAATTTCCCGGAATACTTTTCTACCATATCTTGCATTTCTTCTAGGACAGATCGTTGACCTTCTTTGTTTTTACACTTTTTATAGCAGAGGAATAAAAACATAAGTATCAATACACATGGAGGTACTAGTATATGGAAACCAACTGGACGCATAGTTTTTATCATTGCAATCCTTTCCGATTCTAATTCATGTAAAAAGATTATGCCTATGGGAAGAGCTCTATCTACAACCACTGGTCCCAATATATCTGCTGATGGTAGACTGTGTTTCAAATTTATATCCTCAAATACATTTTGTAGATATACCACATGAGGTTGTTTCAATATTGTTAACAGCTGCGCAGCCAAACGTATAGCTTTCTTGAGGCTTGACAATCTGTATAGATACATCACATAGAAAAATCTATCTGAAAGATATATGTCTTCGAATTCATCAATTCCCCCCCCCCCCCATATTTTTGCTTTTCGACGACTTATCAGGTTAGAAAAGCAATTAAAATAAAAATCAAATGTTTGTGTTCGTGTAGAGTTTTTGTAAAAATAATGGCATATTTTCTTTTTTTATAAGTTCAAATGTTTTAAACCAATACCTTTTTAAGAATAAGTGATCTGTAAACTCCATATAAAGTCCAGTGGAATCATAAACCTCATGGCAAAATATAATGTACTCTGATCGATTTCATATTCACTCAGTTGCATGCTGTGTTTTTCAAAGCAAGGAATTAGGCATTCGTTACCATACAGTAAACCTGATTAAGCTCTTCAAATAATTTTTCTTTGCTGGAGCAAACGATTTTATTTTGAAACATATTATTTTCTTGAATAAAAAAAGTTTGGTAAATTCCCTTTATAAACGGAAAAGATAAGAAACCTGAAACAATCCCAAAAAACACTCCAAAAAGTTTTCTTGAATCCAAAATGACTCCTCTTTTTCCTGAATCATATAGAACATACTTGTTTTCAAGTAGTAGGAACTGAGTAATTCTTTATTGTGGGAATTTGGATTGATAACATCAGTGAGGAATATCTTGACCAGCCCATAGCATAAAAAGTGAACATGGTTCATAGACTGAACACATTTTAGTTCGGTTAGGATAAAGGAAATGCGCCATTCGTGATCTCTATATGTGGAGTCCCTTCGTCCAGTAGGTACAAAATTTTGTCTTTGTGGCGTATTTTAGAATAGAAGCGTGAGGCCAACCTTTTTCTACTTTTTCTCCATGAAGCTGCTTCTTTGGGGAAGAAATCACTCTTTAATGAATGTGCATAATCATAGCGTACTCCGTTGCTCAAAATGCCACTCGAACAAGGCCCATGTTCATGTGAGCCCTGGACTACCAAGTTTAGAAAAGAATCTCTATATTTTGAACTTGACATATATGTGTTCTTTCCCAATTTTATGTAACTATCACAAACCTTCCTACATTCAGACCGATGAATGACCCTGAGAAGGACGGATCCTGGACTATCTCACAATACTCCATCATGATCAGAGTTGTTTCATCTTTGTTATATGAGTTTGCTTGTTCTGGATGACTTATTACAAAGTGATCCGTCCAATAGTAAAGAAAATCGCGGTCTGAATTTTCGACTCTAAAACCTTTCCTTCGACTTAAAATTCTATAAAATGTAGGAAATTTGTTTTGTTTAATTGACGATGAGGCTGAATTTCAAATCTCACTTTCAATATCCATAATTTTTCTTCTCATAGCTAATTCTGTTGGAGACCCAATTTCATTTTGAAGTCTAAAATATAACTTCTCAAGCGTAGTAAACTGTTCTTTTAATTTCTGCTCTGGCATGCAAAATAACTCGTATTTTGGTATACAAATGAAGTCAACACTTTTGGATGTTTGTGAGGATAAAGTATCAAACATGTATTTTAAAAACCTCATGTATTCCATTAAATTTAACATATTTGTTTCATTTTCTAATGTAAAATTACAAGCTCGAACAATATCACCCGCGATAGGATTCTTGACTTTCGATGTGGCGGAATCCAGAACGTCCTCCCAAAACTCCATCAGTATCAGACATTTATAAAATTGATGGTTGTGTTCCGGATGACAGATAACTTTGAAGCCAGACAAAGTGTGTTGATGTTCACTTTGTAATCGAATTTGATACTCTCCTTGTTCATTTTCAAGAGAAAACAGACATAATTCAGGAAACCTTGGCGCTACGATCCTTGAGACGGCATTATTTGTTCCATTATTTAATAAGTCTTCACTATTACTAAATATTCCATCATTTAATAAGTTTTCACTATTACTTAATATTTCTTCTTCTAATGTGGTTTCAATATGCATTCCAAGACTACAATACAAGTCAAAGAGAAAATGTAAGTTTTCCTCCATATTTTTTAATTTTCAAATCGGTCGTCTTTGCTGTATCGAAGAGAAATGAACGTTTAAATTTTGAAGTCGACGAGTTATTGAACGCAAAGATTTTAGCATATAAAAGCATAATTTGTTTAAATGCGGTGAAGGTAAATATTGGATTGCAATGGTGTACTTTAAATACACTTTCTTTTTATTAAAATCCTTTCATATATTTTTTTTATCTAAAATGTCAATACATACAGGCAGACGAGAGAACGGCCAGTGTCGATTCACGGAAAAGTATAACAGCACGATTCAGATATGAAAATAAATAAAGAAAAATTTATTTTGTACTCAATAACTGTTCTTGTTTTTGACACAACTTTAAAATAAAAATCACTTTTTCAGTGCAGGTCCAACATCACTGCCTAGATTGAAAAAAAAACAGTTAATAAAACCAAACAGTAACTGTTTGTGCAATGGTAGTACCATGATAAGAAGATATATTCAATACTCTCCAGTCCCCTTTTATAAAATTCAGTTCAGATTTTAAAAGATTTTTCGTTAAGTTTTAAAACTGAGGAATTAGCCGTCGCTCTTTTAAAGCCACCAATATTCATCTGTTTTACACAAGTACTTTGACAATTCTGATTTTGAAAGATTAAAGTAAATACCAGTAGTTGAAATTAGAAAAAAGAAAAATCAAAATTTCAAATAATACCATAAACTAGTTTGATCGTTGGAATACTTACTCTGATACGCATCCGTTTCACCAGAAATAAAGTCTCTGTTAATGTCCAATATGTGATATTCATAAGCAACATCCACGCTGAATAAAGGTATTTATTTATATTACATTGATACATAAATTTGAAATCCATGACGATTTGAACAAACTTGAATTTACATTATGAAGGGGGCCCGTTATGTTTCAATTTTTTTCTGCCCAGTTGTTTAAAAGATACATCGAATTTTTTTTCTCCATTTTTTTAATTTTCTCCCCCTTCAAAGAGGGTCTCAATTGAACACATTTCATCCAGTTAACCTAATGATACTTTGAAGCAAGTTTAGTTAATCGATGACTTCTTATGCTTCAAACCGTTGACTTCTCATACCAATTTTACACAGATTCGGGTTTACCAAGGGGGGTCTGCGTTTTCCGAGGGTGGTCCAAGGTTACTTTTTCCTTGTTGTAGTATATAGATTAAATAACCTTGCAAATTTCAGGGGGGGGGGGGGTCCTACCCCCCCCCCTCCGACCCCCCTCTAGATCCGCGCATGGGACAGACTGACAGACAGACGGGGACAGGCAGACGGACGGACTGACTGACGGATGAACAGATTCAGAGGAAACCATTGTCCCCTCCGGTATCATCGGTAGGGGACTAATAACGCAATTTGCCAAACTCAGTACCGCTACATTTTTTTTTCAAATTTTCGACCGATCATTACCGCTACATTTTTTCAATCGTAAACAACTCATTACCGCTACACATTGAATCAGCCATGTATGCAGGTATGAAATATAAGTTCCAATCACAAAGCCTTCAAAAGGAATTCAGCACGATGTTTTACAGTAAATGTTCTCATTCTATATTTTTTTAATGTTTAACAAAGTTGACAGAAGTTAAATAATGTAATCAGTATATGACAGTATGAAATAAAACCTTAGGTTGCTACACTATGTACGCGTAAACTGCTTCAAATAATTGAATATAATTCTTAGTCCATGATTTGTTGTATCTCATTCTACATATTTTGGACTCAGGTGTGAATGTAAGATTTTCTATTTCAGGGGATACAGGTCTTATGCATGTATATGTTGTATTTTACATCAATCTGTATAATGTACAAGCGGCTGTCTAACGAATTAGGTAATGTAGCGGTAATGTATACTTTTATATGTAGCGGTAATGTAATGTTTTTTGTAGCGGTAATGACAATGTAACGGTAATGGAAAATTTTGAAAATGTACCAGTAATGGTACGCATATTTGATGTATTTAGTATATTTATGAGTTATGTAGTGTTGCCTATGACTATATTATAGAACTGAGAATTCATAATGTTGAAGGGAAAAAATCCAACTTTTTGAGACTTTAAGAACGCTCTAAACACTGCACACTCTATTCATTAAGGACGTTCGATCCTGAGATTTTGAGCGTATTTTGGTCAGGTCCTTTATTTATAAAAGTCTGCATCATTTTTAAGTTCTAGCATTAAATCTGAATTCTACAGTGCAAATTTAACTATATCCAATGAAAAAAACGCGATTAAATTCCATTCAAGTAGAATTAAGCTGGGGACTATATTTTGTGGCGGAAGGTTTTGTAGACGAAAATGATCAGATTTTCCATTTTGAACTAAAACAGAACTGTTAATTTTGGATTCCTATTTTTCCATCATGGTTGCACACAAAGCTGTTTTTTGCAGTGAAATGTGTTATGCTGGTTCTGAAATATCTATTAAATTATTTCTTATGAATTCTTTCAACAAAGTATGACAAATATAGTCAATATTTTCTGAAAATGCGGGGAAAAATTGAGCCAATTTTAACGTAAAATTGACACTTTTTTAGTAATATCTGAAAATTTACATCATATACCCCCACTTTTGATGTTCTTTTCTAAATATTCAAAATAAATTTGACCTATTTGCTTAAAATCGGAAAAAGTTTAAGACTTTAAAATGATTTTCTTGCTTATTTAATTTTCAATGCCAGAAAAAACGCTTTTAATTAGTGCAGAAAGGTCAAATAATTGATTATGCGCAGCAATTTGAAACTTTTTCTTAGTCACAATTTTTAAGTGTCTTTTTTAAACAAACTTACAGTTCATTTTGTTTTATGCTTTAATTGGATAAAAATATTGGAGGGAAAACGTCAAAAATTTAATTTTTAATTAAGACACAAATTTCAGTGCAAGAAGGTCATATCAAATGTACTGTAGCGCCAAAAGAAGCGTATTGACCCCCATTATTTGATTTGAATTTTAATTAAGCTATGTATGTAGAAACTAAAAATATACTTGGCAAAAAAAGTTTAAGACTTTAAATATCAGGATCGAACGTCGTTGAGTAGTTTTATGCAGTTAAAGTGATCTGCCCTTAGATGTCAGATTAAAGAAATTGTTATTTACTGTTTATTACATAATTTACAATAGATTAAAATATTTTAAGCATTATATTAAGGATCAAGAGTAAAAAATTTCATTAATTATTTTCATTAATTTCACAATGTATGTAAACAACAGCGATTTCTGCTCACAAATAGTCCATTGTCTTTGAACATTTTTCCTGCGCAAATAGGTGTCACAGGGTGTACGTCCGAAAAACAGTTTCTGTTAGTGTTTAGAGCTTCCTTTAGCATTTTATCTATATATCATTAACACAACACTGGCCCTTCAGCTTCTAGGAAGTAAACTATATAGAAAAATAAAAGCCTTTTCGCTAAAATAGAAATAAGCAATAATAAATCCAACACAATTGCTTATGTGTAAATTCATGTTATATATTAATGCTCTGCCATGAATATGGCCGGGGCATATAGTGTGTGTCGTGTCCGTCTGCCGTCCTTCCGTATGTCCTTCCGTCACTCTTTGCGTTTAGCTCTGTTCAAAGCCAAGTTTCAAAGAAATTATCCAAGATATCCAAGAAATTTATATAAAACTTTATGTGCTGATATATATTGATAAGAGCTATGGAACTGCATTAGCATTTTTTGACGTTGACCTTTCCTTTGACCTTGACCTCACTTTTCTTATATTAGTGCTAAGCTCAGTTTTAAACATACCATTCAAGATGGTGTTATCAAATTTTCATACCATTCAAGATGGTGTTATCAAACTTTACATTTTGATACATACTGATGAGAGCTATTCAACTGCATCAACATTTTTTATCTTGACCTTTCCTTTGACCTTGACCTCACTTATCTTTAATTAGTGTTTTGCTCAGTTTTTAAGATACCATTCAAGATATTTTTAGCAAACTTCATATGCTGTTACATATTAATGAGAGCAATTCATCTTCATCAACACTTCATCATTTAACCTTGAACTTTCCTTTGACCTTACTTTTCCTAAATCAGTGTCAAACTCCATATGCTGATACATACTGATATAAGCAATTCAACTGCATCATCAATTTTGACCTTGACATTTTATTTGACCTTGACCTCACTTTTATCAAACTGTGTTTAAGTCAGTTTTAATTAAAGACATCAGTGTAGATATTTTTATCAAAACTTTATATGCTGATACATACTGATGAGAGATATTCAACTGTATTAACATTTATGACCTTGACCTTTCCTTTGAACTTGACTTCACTCATCTTTAATTAGTGTTTCGCTCAGTTTTAAAGATACCATTCAAGATATTTTTATCAAAACTTCATATGTTGATACATATTGATGAGAGATATGCAACTGCATCAACATTTTTGACCTTGATGTTTGCTTTCACATTTGACCTCACTCTTCCTAAATTAGTTTCAAAATTTCGTAAGCTGATAGATATTGAGGTAAGCATTTCAAGTGTATCATCATTTTTTACCTTGACCTTTCATTTGACCTAGGCTTCATTTATATCCTTATGTGTTTAAGTCTGTTTTAAAGAAACCATCTATGATATTTTTTCAACTTCATTTGCTGATACTTACTGATGAGAGCTTTTGAACTGAATCAAAAGTTTTTGACCTTGGCATTTTCTTTGACCTTGACCTCACTTTAATGAAATTAGTGTCAAACTTCATATGCTAATACATACTAATGTAAGCAATTCAACTGCATCACTATTCAAGTTATTCTGATCAAATTTCATACACTAATACAAATACATGACGGAAATAGAAGACAAAAAATACCAAACAAGTATAAAAATCATGACAATTTCTCTGAATGCCTGGATACCTATCGTTTATTAACCTAAATTATATTTGTTGATCAATTTGCAATTAGAAAATGGATAGCTGATATTCGCTTTTTCTGCAAAAATATTGGAGATTTGACGATTTTCCATATATAATATGATTAACCTGTGGATAAATTTACATAAATCTGTGGATTCAGAGATACTTTTTTGAGTATTTTTGATAACTTAACTGCTTATTTTATGAACCTGAGGATAGGATTACCTTAAAAAGTAAACTGCTCCAAAAAACATAACCCGGGACGCCGACACCGACGCCAAGCCGAGAGTATTACATAAGCTCCACCAACTTCGTTGAGGTGAGCTAAAAATGGGGTTATTTACAGTTAAAACACAGTTTGCAGCATACTTAAATACGTTAAGCATCATATTAAACTAAGAATAAGTAATTGAATTCATTAATTACATTAATTTTTCCAATGTAAGTAAACAATAAAATAAAATTTTAGAATATCTTTTTTTATGTTTTATTTTGAAGCTTTTTTTCCATTTACATAAATACATACCATAGCATACAATATCCACCCACTCACCACCCAATCACACACACTCACACAGTGCACTTTCTAAACTTAAATAATCAATATACATAGATGTAAACATATTACAGTTATACATATGATTTATCCATAAATAAAAACATACCAAATTGAGTATGTAGATATAACAAAAATACAATCTAAATTTGATTTTTTCATCACTTGTTGTACACATTATCATACAGGGCCCATTTACTGAGTATGTTGTCCTTATATTGAAAAACTTTTTCACAATATTTTTCTATGTTTCTGTAATACTTAAATAATCTTATTGCATCAATAAATAATGGCTTTTTTGTCTTGTGATCTTGAATAGTAAATAAATTTTTTTGCAACTAATATATGAAAATTTTCTAGGCAACTTCCTTCTACATTACCAAGTAAAATAGTTCTTTTGGATATTTTATAATCTTTTTCAATGACATTAAACAATTTTACAAATTCATTCCAAAATTCAATCACATATATACAATCATAAAATAAGTGAATTATTGTCTCAGTTTCAATATTACAGAATGTACATACACTATTTTCTGACAGCTTGACTTTATGAAGAAAGGAGTTGGTAGCAATATAATTCATCAGAAGTCGATATTGAAAATAAATTATTTTTGTCTCTTTTGTGCATAATGATGCATTTACAAAATAGAATTTCCATTCTTGTTCTGAGATTGACCCATTTAATGAAGTTTCCCACTTTTCTTTTTTTGAAGTTGGGGCTATAAACTACTTTTCTTTCAAGGTATGATACAAAAATTTTACATTATTTGTTGATAACAATTTTTGTACAAGACATATTTCCGGTTCAATATTTTCAGGAATTCTAATTTCTCTAAAAGGAATGAGCTGCCTTTTAATTTTTGAGGGCATTTTTGAAATCAGATGATAATAGGATAAGAAATTATTAGTTTCAAGTACATCTTTTACTTCATTAAAACATTTGAATTTTCCGTTTTCTGACACTATGTCATTCAAGTTCTGAACACTTTTTTCAACCCATTTTGTATACAATTCCCACTTTTTAACATCCACAAAATTTCTTATATCTAAGTACAGGTAACCTAATACATGTTCAGGACTTCTCTTAATCTTTATCAGTGCTTTAATAACATCTTTCCAAAAACAATTATCAATAGTTTTAACAAACTCTTGAAGTTTCGCTTTACATAAATATAAAATGAAATCAACACTGTCAAGTTTGAAAATACAATTTAGCAAATGTTGCCATGCACCTTCACTTTTGGTCAGATACCTCTTTACCCATTTTAACTTGATATATGAAATAAAAGATTGTAAGTGTAGCATATTTAAACAACCATTCTCATATCTTCCAATAAGTGTATTTCTTTTAACCTTTTCTGTCTTGTATCCCCAAATAAATTTTAAAAATATTCTGTTTATTTCATCCAAAAGATCTTTTGGGGGGTCCGGCGGGGCAGAAAGTAAGTGTATAAGCTTAGAGAGAGCTACGGTCTTGATAACTGTGATTTTCTCTATTGGTGTTAAATCTCTTTTTATCCCTGATCCTAACAATCTTTTAATAGAGGTTAGTTTTGTTTGAAAATTTATTCTAATCATATCCTCAAGGTTTTTGGTGAAAGTTACTCCAAGAATTTTAAAACTATAGTTCCCCCAACCAATTTCCAAATCCGTACATAGAGTTTCTGCTGAACCTGATTTACTTACTAACCATACTGCTTGTGATTTAGATATATGTATTAAGTTTCAATCCTGATACACTACCGAACTTGTCAATCACACTCATTGATTCTCTTAGAGAAGATTCACTTCCATCTAGTAGTAAATATGAATCATCTGCATATTGCCCCAATTTGTTTTCTTTCCCCTTAATAATAATACCTTTGATATTTACATTTTCCTTGAGTGAAATTGTGAGTAATTCAACTGTGATTATAAACAGATACGGAGCTAAAGGATCTCCTTGTCTGCAGCCTCTCTGAAGATTAAAGAATTCTGATAAATGGCCATTATTTATTACACAACTGATACTAGAGGAGTAAAATGTAAGAAACCTTTTAATCAAAGATTCACCAAAATTGAATGATTTTAGTGCTTTGACAATGAAATCCCATTCCAGAGAATCAAACGCTTTTTCAAAATCTAGTTGAAGAAGAAGTCCAATCTGATTTGTCTCTCTCAAATAGTCAATAAGGTCATATAGAAATCGAGTATTTTCACCAATAAATCTTCCCTTTATAAATCCCTTCTGTGTATCACTAATAATATCATTCAAAACTTTTTGATACGGTTTGATATGGCACTTGAGCCAATCTTATAGTCTACATTTAGTAATGAAATAGGTCGCCAGTTTTTCATATATCGTCTATCCTTATCCTCTTTTGGAATACAAGTTAATATACCCTGAGATTGGAATGAAGACATTTTTCCTGTATGGTATCCTTCATTTAGAGATCGAAGAACAAACACTCCTAAATCCCTCCAAACATTTTTATAAAATTCTACAGGAAAGCCATCAGAACCTGGTGATTTTTTGTTTTTCATTTTTTTTAATACTTCAGTACACTCTACACGTGTTAAGATTCCTTCACAATTCTCCTTTTGCATTTCTGACAACCTCACATTATGGTTTAGGAAAGCGCTTTCATTTGATAATGCTTGATTACAGTACTCCTTTTTACTTTTGTATAAATTGGAGAAAAAGGATCTTTGCTCATCTAGTACAAGATCTTGATTCATTATATGATTCCCGTCTGCATCAATAAGTTCAGATATAGTTTTATTAACAAAATTTCTTTTTTCCAACTTACAAAAATAGTCTGTGTTTCGTTCTCCCTTTTCATACCATGTTGCTTTTGACCTTAGCATTAAGCCCTCAATATATTTTTCTCTTGAATCTTGTAAGCATTTATTTTTTTTCTTCAAGAAGTTGTAAATCTTCTGTCTTTCCTTCAACATTTACCTTATTTTCTTAATCTAAAATTTCTTTTTCTAGCATTTTGCTCTCAGATTTTAATCTTTTTGCTCTTGCTGTTGAGTACTCAATAGACAATGATCTTATTTTCATTTTCAAGATTTCCCAAAATAATTGATCAGTAATATGAAAAGCAATGGTCTCTGTTTTAGATATTTCTCCCGAAACCATGTATTTGTCTATAGTTTCATTAATGACTTTCCTTACCCTATCTGTAAAATCATTTTCAAACAGGAGTTGAGAATTAAATTTCCAGTACCCTTTCCCTCTAGTGTTATCATTTGTTTTAAATTTAAGGATAATTGCTGAGTGATCAGTTCTATAACCAGGAATTATTTTAGTATCAAGTACTCTACTAAATATACAGTGGAATACAAGGAAATAATCAATTCTACTTTGAATTATAGGATTTGACCTTCTCCATGTATACTGACTACTTTCTTCGTTCCAAATTCTCCATGGATCTACTACCTCATTCCATCTTAATATCTAATATTTTTCTTTGTGCTTGTGGATTATTTAAATTCTAAACATTAAATGTGTCCCTTTTTTATCTTGAACTACATTCCAGTCACAGCACATTATCATAGACATATTTCCTAATTTACTTACTTCTGTATATTTTAGAATATCTTATGTTTAAGTACAAATGAGTTCAAGCAGTATTTCCCTCTAATATTCCTTTAATTAAAGCTTGTCCTCGGTATTTTCTCTTTATTTCCTTCCATTTCTGAATTGGTGTCTTTGTGACGTTTTAAACCAATTCGGGCGTTTTTGTTTCTTAAATCAGATACGACAGTCAGCATTCTGATAATTTTAGCCTTGAATACCACACATCTGTCCGAATGAGCTAGCGATACTCTGTACAACTCAAATGATTCCGTATAATACCCGGACAATTGTTGAGCAATCCCAAGGACATGCCAAGATGTATTTTTTAGATCAAAATGAACAAATCTTCCTTTATCATTATTTAGTAAATCTTTCAATTCGCATAAGGTAATATCGCGGCCTTTTATGTCTCCAAGCCGTATGTTGCAAAGAATAATGAGAAAAAGTGTTAACACGTATGGAGGAATAACGAAATGTGCATTTTCCATCCTTCCCACATGCTGTTCAATCCTTAGTTCCTCCAAATACGTAACGAAACTAGAGAAACCCATTTCTACTGCTACACTTTCTCGTAGCATTGAAGGCCATGATTTGCCTTTGCGGAATTTAATGGTGTTTATCAATATTAATGAGTTAGGTAAATATATAACGTGAGGTTGTTCTAGATTTTTCTTTGTCTTTCTCGCATAACATAGGGCCTCTTCATATTTGGACATTCTGTAAAGGTACATCACGTAAAAAACATTGTCTGATAGAAACCCATGTCTCACTGCAACCTCCAATAAGTAACCAGATTTACATATATCACTGGGTTTTCCCAACTTCATTACAATAAATGCCAAGTGGGTAAATAACGAACACATATGTTGCCTTACTGCCATCGTTTGAACAAAAGTCATAGTTTCCTTTTGTAGAAGTCTTTTTATGGTAAGCATAGAAATCTTCACGTGCCGTAATCGAGTTAATTCTACACACAATCCTACTTTATTATTAATCTCACTGAATAAAGTGAAATATGTACCAAATCTTCTTAATTCATAAAGAGGAGTGATGGATTTTTGCATAAATAAGTACTTTTCAGAGATGCATGGACTTAAGCATGCATAACTTCTGCTATATAAAAAATAAAGTTTTTCAAGCAAACTCTCTCTAGAACTACCCACAATTTTACCTTGGAACATGTTGTTTTCCTGAATGAAAAAGTTTGGTAAATTCCCTTTATAAACACAGAAGATTAAACGTTTAAAGCAATTCCAAAAACAATTTATCAAGTTTTCTGGGGACCAAAATAATTCTTCCTTTTCTTGTATTATGTAAAACATGATAGTTTTCAAAAAATAGGAACACAATAAGTCTTTATCATCCAACAATGGCTTGATTACTTTGCTGAGAAAAAGTTTGAATAGGCCATAACAGGTAAACTGAGAATGGTTCATGCTTTGTACACATTTCAATTCAATGAGATTGAAGGAAATTCGCCATTCAAAATCTTGATTTGGCGAGTCTTTACGGCCAATTGGAACGAAATTACATCCTGTTTTTCTGGCATATTGCAATACGGTAGAATCAGGCCAACCTTTGGAAAGACATCGCTTTATCCATGATGAAGCTACTGGTAAAAGAAAGTCACATTTGAATGAATGGGCATTGTCACAGTAAATTCCATTACCTAACTGTCCGCTTGAACAAGGTCCATGTGTTTGTGAATTTTTAACCACTAAATATCTTGTTAATTCCCTGTACTTTAAACTGGACATGTAGATACCATCTTTTAATGGGCCATAACTATCACTAACAACACCCCAAACGGACCATCTTTTGACTTTCAAAAAAACGGATCCTGGACTATCATCACAATATTCCATCATTATCAATGTTTCTTTGTCATATAGGTTTTCTTGTCTCGGATTATAAATAACTTTGTGGTCAGTCCACCAGTAAAGAAAATTGGAGTCAGATTCATCAAATAGGAATCCCTCCCTCTGACTTCCAGTCGCCATTCGGAAAAATTTAGGATGTATACTAAAGGGTTCCTCTACTGTCGATGAAGCTGAATTTAAAATAGTTTCTTCAATATCTCTAATCTGTCTCCTGATATCCACGTCTGCTGGAGTACCAATTTCTATTTGAAGCAACAAGTATACTTCCCGAGAAAGGTTTGATTCACTTTCCATTTTAATATGTGTCCTATTATGCGTCTTTTTACAAACAACTGGGCTGGTACCCTACTTTCTCTTCTGGTCCATTTATATACACTATATAGTACGTAACTAATCATAGGGCAGAGAACCAGTGTCACCATGTAGTATACCAAATAGGTAGAAGTTATAACGAAAGTAATTAAATATATCCCTTTTGAAGCTTAAAATCGGTAAACTTAAGTCAGTACTCCCTTGTAACTTAATGTACATACTTTGAACGGTCTAATATGCTGATGATCGCTCACTGCACAGTTCAGTGATGTCCACCTGATTAAAATTAGATCCTCGATCTGCACCTCATTCTTCTTTATTGTCGCTACATGAGGCGATAGAAGTGGAGAAAACTGTCCTTTTTTCACTTGATACCTTAAGAGGAAAAGTTTAAAATAATGGAATACTACTTAGCTGTTAGATTAATTTATATACCATTCTTCTCATGGTGGACATTCAACCTACGGTCATGTTTCTACTTTCGTTTCAGATATTGCTTTAACCTGATATAGTATAAAAAATTATGAAAAATCCAAATTTAAGTTAATCATATGTTGATAGACAGAAAAATAAATGATAGTCATAGGAAAGGCAAAACATTATATTTGAATATTCTCAATGCTAATACTAATAGTAATAGCATGCAAAAGTAAAAAAAAATATCTTGAATTGCTAGTTTCGTTGAAACTCGTACGTTAAAAACGTTATTTATAACATAAGGTTAACAAACTGAAAGATTATTTATGGCGTATAAAATGTAATTTTGTTTTAAACACACATGCAGACAGGTAATTTCGTAAAGGGTTTACTCAGGGCCAAAATTAGGAAGTTTATCTCGTAAACAAACATACAGTGGTCCACGAACTTTTAAAGCTCACATGGAATTCTTACAAATTAAGGTCATATTTTTCTTATGATAGAACTTAACATTATACGAGACAGGACCCTAATATGAATTAAATATCTCATACCAAATGTACTTCTCTGTTAGAATTATTATCTAAGTTTCCAAAGACGATGTCTTAGTGGAGATTTATCAATTAATGGTGTGATGTTACAAGTACACCTGTATGATTCTATAGGTAAGTATTTACATAAAATCAATCGAACTTTGAAACGATGCCAGCTTATTAACATGGAAAGCAGTCGAACAGTAGAGAAATACTTTCATCATCATACACTTTAGAATCATTTAAATGTACATAAAATACAGACGTAACATATGAGCTCCACTATTTCTATGTCTAGGCGAGGCAAATGAGTATGCTTTCAAGGAACGGATACAAAAACGGCATTTGCCTAGAAACCATGATAAACCATTCCTACCGATTATTACTGTAGATCACTTAATTTTCACGACACCTTATTTTCGCGAGATAGTCATTGATTCTTTATTAGCGTGACAAAATTTTCACGAATTGTGGTCATTTCTCTATATAATCTTTAGGAATTCTTTTATACACGAGTATGAAATTTTCGCGAGCATACCGTCTCGCGTAATTAAGTTCTCGCGAATAAAAAGTGATTTACAGTATATGTGAACTTTGTTTTAAGTTAGTGAAATAAATAAGTTATAAAATAATTTTTAAAATATATTTTGTTATCCCTTTAAAAAATTTTGCATTGTAACAATGTGACGTTAATTTGTGTGGAAATTCACTTGAGTTTAAAAAGTGTGCAGGATTATATTTTTGTCTTAGGCCTCTAGAAGTGTAGCCTCTAGTATTAGTACATAACTGCATGCAAGTTTTCTAACAAAATCCACCTCTTATTTTATTGACACAAGAAAAATCTTTACTATCATAATAAGGTGTTAAATTATCACACAAATCATGCGATATTTAAATTAGCATTTTTTATGGAGAAACATGCATGTTTTAGAATACTAGTAAATAAAATTAAGAATGTTTCTATTTTCTGTAATAATTTCCGAAGAAGATCAACAATAACTTTATTTTAATTTGCTTGTCCTTTGTCTCTTTTCTTATTCAGTCATTGAATTTTTACACAGTAGTTCTCTAACGTTTGTAGCTCTTATAATCCAAAGGGGATCTAGACAACCAAGTGCTAGTACTTGTACTAGGGCTAGTATAGTACAAGTACTGTAAGAATCCATCGCACCGGTGAAATCTCCGGACAACTGTTGACAGATTCCTAATATCTGAAACGAGATATACATAAGATGTGCCGGTACAAATGTCCCTCTATCCTCCGCCAGCAAGTTTTGTAATTCATCTAAGGCAGCTCTTTGTCCTTTCTCATTTTTATCCTCTTTATTACAGAGGACTAAGAGCATGAGAGTCAATACATAAGGAGGAATATGAATGGCTGGGATTCCATTCTCCTTCATCGCTTTCTGCTCTATTTCTAATTCATATAGAAATGTTATATAGCTGGGGTAAGCTATATTTACAAGCACTGGTCCCAATAAATCTGTCGATGGTAAGCAGTATTTCAAATCTTCATTTTCAATAGATCCTGGTAAGTATATCACATTTGGTTGCTTAAATGTGCGCAACAGACGTTCAGCTACAGATATGGCCTTCTTAAGGTTGGATATTCTGTATAAGTACATCACGAGGAACACTTCATTTGAAATGAATAAGGAATTTGCTGCAGCACATAGGACATTTTCTAACTGATGTGCTTTTTCTTTAATCTGAGGATTTCCCAGCAAAATGAAACACTGGTTTATATAAATCGACTTGTAATGTTCATTTAAAGTTTTTTGCAAGTATTCCGACAAACTTTCATTTCTTTTAAGTTCTCGTACTTTGCAATTGGAGAAATACTTTTTATAGAACTCATATATTGGGAATTCCAAATATAATCCAAGGAAAGCATATACCTCATAACAAAATGTAATATATTCTGACCGATTTTCAAATTTACTAAGTTGCATTCTATGCTGTTCAATGCATGGAGTGAAGCATTCATGACCTTTATCGTAAAAATTGCAAAGTTCTTCAAAGAGCTTTTCTTTGCTAAAACCCACAATTTTAATCTGAAACATATTATTGTCTTGAATGAAAAAGTTTGGTAAATTTCCTTTGTAAACGGAAAAGATCAGGAACTTAAAGCACTGCCAGAAACATTCGAAGAAGTTCTCTTGAATCCAAAATGACTCCTCTTTTTCCTGTGTAATGGTTAGGGCCGTGGATATCGGCCTGGATAGCTCAGTTGGTAGAGCACCTGACTAGAGATACAGGGGTCCCGGGTTCGATTCCCGGTCCAGCCATGCATTTTCTCCTTTCCTGTTACAGATTTGGTGCCGTTGACCACCCCTGGAATTGCAGGTGAAAGTCCTGCCAGGGGCAATAAGAACTTGGGTTGTGTCTTCGAGGGCGAAGACCATTTAAGGAGGGAGGAATGTAATGGTTAGGGCCGTGGATATCGGCCTGGATAGCTCAGTTGGTAGAGCACCTGACTAGAGATACAGGGGTCCCGGGTTCGATTCCCGGTCCAGCCATGCATTTTCTCCTTTCCTGTTACACCTGTATCATGTAGAACATGATAGTTTTTAAGAAATAGGAACACAGTAATTCTTCATTGTGGGAATTGGGATTGATAACATCAGTGATGAATATTTTGAATAGTCCATAACACGTAAACTGGACATGGCTCATGGAATGAACGCATTTCAATTCAATGAGACTAAATGAGATACGCCATTCGTGATCTTCATGATTAGAGCCCTTGCGACCAACAGGAACAAGATGGCAGCCGGTCTCTTTGGCATACTGCAGTATAGCTGTGTTAGGCCAACCTTTTTCTACGCAACGGTTTATCCATGGAGTTGCTGCTTCAGGGAAAAAGTCGCACTTAAATGAATGAGCATTGTCAAAACGTGTCCCATTAAACAAAAGGCCACTCGCACAAGGTCCATGTTGATGTGAATTTTTATTTACCAATTTAAGTGTAGCATTTTTATATTTTGAACTTGACATATATGTTTTATTTCCTGTTATAACGTAGCTATCGCAAACCTTTCTATATGAAGACCGATTAATGACTCTCATGAGGACGGATCCTGGACTATCCTCACAATACTCCATCATGATCAAAGTTGTTTTATCTTTGTTATATTTGTTTGCTTGTTCTGGATGACTAATTACCACGTGATTTGTCCAACAATATATATAATCGTCTTCAGAATTTCCCAGTCGGAATCCTTCCCTTTGACTTCCAGTTGAAAATCGAAAAAAAGTTGGAATAGAAAGCACAGGTGCCTGTGTAGAAAGTTGCTGTATTGTCGATGAAGCTGAATTATAAATCTCATTTTCAACATCTTTAATTTGTCTTCTTATAGCTAATTCCGTTGGCGATCCAATTATGTCTTGAAGAAATAAATAAAACTCGGAAGGAGGATTAAACAGTTTCTCCATATTGCAATCAGGTATACAAAACAATCTGTACTTTGGAATACGCCATAAGTCATTCTTTTCTGGTTTTTGAGGGGACGGAGTATTTAACATCTTTTTTAAAAACATCATATATTTAGATAAACTTGACATACATGTTTTAGTTTCCCGTGTAACATGACAAGCACGGACAATTTTACTGGCAAATCCATTCTTGGCTTTAAAAACTATGGATTCCAGATCATCCTCCCAATATTCCATCAATATCAGGCATTTTTTATATTGATGCTTGTGTTCTGGATGACAGATCACTCTGTTGTCACTCAAAGAGAGAGCGTGTTTACTAGGGCTGGGTATTGGCCCGAGATTTCGTATTGCGATATATTGCAATATTTGTAACTGTATTGCAATATGTATTGCAATATTTTCAATGTAATTTAAATGACATTTCCTTACTTTATTTACTTTAATTTACATGCAGAATGTACATAACTATGATAAGTAACCAACACTGACAAAAAAAATTTTGATTTCATTTAAGTTTTGCTTTGAAATGTTCCCACAAAACAACTTCTGTTGTACTGCTTGGCTTAATAACAAACTTTCATAAGTCCATTTTTACATTTTAATGACAAAATTCCTTAATCTAAGCATATTGGCAATATATCGATATTACAAAATCGTATTGCGATACGATATTTTTTGTCATTGTATTGCAATATATTGAAATATCGATATTATTGCCCAGCCCTAT
>PRKT01000372.1:345078-381940 GCA_003671525.1 Saccostrea glomerata | reverse complement strand
GTGACCTTGAACTTCCCCAAATGACCTTGTGTCAAGGTCATGACACACCCTTGGGTCATGGGTAATCTTTGTATGAAATAAAAACCTACCAAGTTTATCCTTAAGAAAGATATGGACCGGACACGAATTATTAAATTTTTCTACCAGTGACCTTGAACTTCCCCAAATGACCTTGGGTCAAGGTCATGACACACCCTTGGGTCATGGGCAATCTTTATTTGAAATGAAAACCTACCAAGTTTATCCATAAGAAAGATATAGACCAACAACGAATTATGAAATTTTTCTTCCAGTGACCTTGAACTTCCCCAAATGACCTTGGGTCAAAGTCATGACACACCCTTGGGTCATGGGCAATCTTTGTATGAAATGAGAACCTACCAAGTTTATCTTTAAAAAAGATATGGACCAGACACAAATTATTAAATTTTTCTACCAGTGACCTTGAACTTCTCCAAATGACCTTTGGTCAAGGTCATGACACACCCTTGGGTCATGGGCAATCTTTATGTGAAATGAAAACTTACCAAGTTTATCCATAAGAAAGATAGAGACCGGACATGAATTATGAAATTTTTCTTCCAGTGACCTTGAACTTCCCCAAATGACCTTGGGTCAAGGTCATGACACACCTTTGGGTCATGGGCAATCTTTGTATGAACTGAGAACCTACCAAGTTTATCCATAAAAGATATGTGTCAAACATGAATTTTGAAATTTTTCTCCCAGTGACCTTGAACTTCCCCAAATGACCTTGGGTCAAGGTCATGACACACCCTTGGGTCATGGAAATCTTTGTGTGAAATGAGAACTTACCAAGTTTATCCATAAGAAAGATATGGACCGGACACGAATTATGAAATTTTTCTTCCAGTGACCTTGAACTTCCCCAAATGACCTTTGGTCAAGGTCATGACACACCCTTAGGTTATGAGCATTCTTAGTGTGGAGTAGTAGATTCTAATGTCCCTCTGTAAGAAAGATATGGACCGGACACAATTGCACAGACAGACGGACAGACAGACAGACGGACAGACAGACAGACGGACAAGGTGATTCCTATATACCCCCCAAACTTCGTTTGCGGGGGGTATAATCACAGTTTCGTCTAGAAAATGTAACTATGTCTACTTGGTAGACCTCATTTTTACCCTAAAAAATCTCTAGAACCCAGGAGCTTCTGTGGGCTTCACCCCCTGGGCCCCCAGCAGGGCTTTGCCCTGGACCCACTGGGGGCCTCAAGGCGGCCCCCAGACCCCTTGCCTACTTTTGGCGCCCCCTCTAACTTCAATTCCTGCATCCGCGCCTTACTGTACCTATAAACAAGCTAATTCAGAGAATTCGTGTCCCCCGCTTAGGAAAAAGTCGGATCCCCCTGACTGAATTTGTAGAATTATTAAATGCATACATGTATTGAAGCAAATAAAATACATGTATGTCAATAGGCATATAAAGATTTGATTGCTTATTCTATGTGTATAGAATATTCTTTTTATATGGAATATTTATCACACTGTCATGATGATTCGTTCCCGGGACCTTTCTTACTTTTTGAATTTCAACGTACAGTTTGGAAAAATGTTGACTCCATTTCAATAGGCAATAAAAGAGGGGAATTCTGTAATTAGGACATGCGGAACTAAATTTATTTTCATATTATTCCTTTCTGTATTTCATGCCAAATGAATTTCAGGGAGAATTTTGATTTCATGTGCCCTAGGAGGACAAATTTGCAAACAAGAGGAAAATATCAGAAATGCAGAATTAATATATACATGTATATCCATTTAAATGTTAAAACACTCGTTGATTTAGTGGGTTAAAGAACAAAGAATATTTCAGGTACTACGATGTAGTGCATATTTTTTTTTAACTACATGTACCTAACATTTTAATCTTTTCTGTTGTCTGTAATCATTATGACTGCCAACGTTTGGTAGAGTATTTTCAGGTGTTGACAATACTTCCAAATTATCATTTTCTAGTAGATGTATATACAAGTCTATATGCAGTATTTTCGTATGGATTGTTTGTTTTGTTTGTTATATGAAGGGGTGGAGGTGTATGTTAACCGTATTTAAATAAATATGCTATGTATCTTTTTTGTTTCTTTATATTTAAGAATCAAATGCTATATGATTATTGATAAATGTTTGATGATGATAAGATGAACATAAGGGTTTAAAATGATGTGTATACATTTAGTAGAGGATTGTTGTTTTACGTGTTATACTTTACCACGTTCACCTACATGTAACATGTTACTGAAATACTCTCAAACAAGAATGAGAAACGGTCCAAAACCCAAATTATCTTGCAAAGAGCTTTTACATATAAATGATCACTTAAATAGCTAGAAAGGTCATCTTTAAGAAAAAAAATGTTTGCTTGGCCTTTCCCGACTCAGATAAAACACTTCTGAATATGAAGTTAAAATGGGTATTTAATGGGATGAGAAAACTTCAGAATGAATTTAAGAAATATATTTTCTGTTAAAAAAAAGTTTTTGAGTCGAGACGTTTTCGGTCAGTCTGTCGGGAAAGGGCAAACAAACAATTTTTAAAAGTGCTACAAACAGAAACCCAACTCATTTTGAGGTAGTCCAATCCTCAGGTTCTGAAAATCAGCAGATACATGTATGCTCATAAAAATGTCTCTGGAATACATATAATTTAAGAAAAAAAAGGTATCCAGGTTTTTAGAAAAAAATTGCATTTTTTTAAAATACAGTACTTACTGTACATGTATAGCATACTTTAGTTTTTCTATTTGCAAAAACCTATGGTATTGCAAGACATCACAGATCACTTTTCTATAATAAGCATTGATATTTTAAGTTAGATTGAAAAAAATATGATTTTTGAAAAATGTGGGATTTTTTGTGCCATACCATAATATGTCCTGTCTTAAGATGGGCATACAAAAAGAATGTTATACGTACAGTCCAAACTCAAAATAATCTTCCATACTGTTATACTATTTTTACATGTAAATGATCCCTTAAATACCTAGCAAACAGAAACCCAACTATTTTACATGTAAATGGAAGTGAATTTAGACTTTTAAAAATGTACATGTAAATGCTCTCTTTAATAGCTTACTGCTTAAAGAATAAAATTTTACATCGGAATGCACCCTATATTATCATTCAGTGATCCAACAGAATTTTACATGGGATTGTACTATCCAGTTAAATTGCTAGGGAGTAAATTTTTACATGGGAATCCTCTCTTTCGTAGCATTCAACTTTTACATGGGAATATTCTCTTTAATGATATGCAGAAATTCAAATCAAAATAATGTAAAATCGGTAAATGGAAAAACTGTACATGAAAATTCTCTCTTTAATAGCAACTAGAACTGTCCAATAGGGACAAATACCCCCCGCTGGGTTTTTTCAGAGAAGGTGCCAATTCAAAAATACTTGATGGATCTAAAGGTGTTCACAATTTACTTATAAAAATTTGCAGTTAAATATAATTGCTCATCATGTTTCTTAATGAATGAAACAAAGGTGCAACCAATCAAACATCAATACTAATACATGTACATTGTAATTCCATTGTAACATTTTTTTTAATTTTTTCATTTAATTTTTTTTTTATTACTGCATTGAAAAAATATATTGCAATTATGTGTTATGTCACTCTGCAAACTGATTGTTGAAAAAAAACCATTAAACAAAATCAAATTAATGATATATCAATTTGAAATGCATTTTGAAAATAAAGAGCTGGTCATCCAGTAATAAAGTGCTTTGACAGACAATAAATTACAATTAAGAGAATAAGAGAAGAGAGATCTTTAATTCTTGTGCCTTATTCCCTGGAGATAGATAACACACAAGCTTGATAAGAGATATGCCTTAACAACTTCCAACACCAAACACCAAACTCATTAATTTATCTTGAACTGGATGCATGTCCAGTAATTATTCCCAAGAGACAAATGAAATTACATTATCTTCTGTGAATGTAAAAACTGTTTTTAACACTTGATGATGTTTCTTTTTTTAAGTTTTTATGAGTAGTTTTAAGCTGTAGTATTTTTAGCTCACCTGAGCCGAAGGCTCAAGTGAGCTTTTCTGATAACATTTTGTCTGTTGTCCGTCCGTCTGTCTGTCTGTCCGTCTGTAAACTTTTCACATTTTCGACTTCTTCTCAAGAACCACTGGGCCAATTTTGACTAAACTTGGTACAAAGCATCCTTGGGTGAAGGGGATTTTAAATTATTAAAATGAAGGGACATATCCCCTCGCAAGGGGAGATAATCAAGAAAAGACAAAAATAGGGTTGGGTCATTAAAAAATCTTCTTCTCAAGAACAACTGGGCCAGTAAAGCTGAAACTTATGCGGAAGCATCCTGGGGTAGTGTAAATTCTAAATTGTTCAAATCATGACTCCTGGGGGAAGGGCAGGGCCACAATGGGGAATCAAAGTTTTATATAGAAATATATAGGAAAAATCTTTGAAAATCTTCTTCTCAAGAACCACTGGGCCAGAAAAGCTGAAACTTATGTGGAAGCATCCTGGTATAGTGTAGATTCTAAATTGTTCAAATCATGACCCCCGGGGGAAGGGTGGGGCCACAATGGAGAATCAAAGATTTATATAGAAATATAGGAAAAATCTTTGAAAATCTTCTTCTCAAGAACCACTGGGCCAGAAAAGCTGAAACATATGTGGAAGCATCCTGGTATAATGTAGATTCGAAATTGTTCAAATCATGACCCCCGGGGGAAGGGTGGGGCCACAATGGGGAATCAAAGATTTATATAGAAATATATAGGAAAAATCTTTGAAAATCTTCTTCTCAAGAACCACTGGGCCAGATAAAGTGAAGCTTATGTGGAAGCATTCTGGCGTAGTATAAATTCTAAATTGTAGGAATCATGACCCCCGGGGGAAGGCGGGGCCATTATAGGGAATCAAAGTTTTACAAAGAAATATATAGGAAAAATCTTTGAAAATCTTCTCAGGAACCACTGGGCCAAAAAAGCTGAAACATATGTGCCCATGGAAGGATCATGGGGTAGTGTAGATTTCAAAATGTCTAAATTATGATCAGTGGGGTAGGGTGGGGATGCATTATGTATAACAAGGGGGAAATCTGGTAAAGAACAAAATGGTCAAAGCTGCTCAGGTGAGCGTTGTGGCCCATGGGCCTCTTGTTGAACAGACATTCTAGATTCTATATCTCAAACCTTATACATGAGCCCAAAATGAACAAGTAAATTAAAATAAAAAATAAAACCTGTAAAATGCAAAAAAAAATTAACAAAAAGAGTTCAAAATTCCAGGTACACACCTTCATATGGTGAATAATAAGTGTACAAAATTTCAGATTAATCCTTGCAATAGTTTCTGAGAAACGGTCCAGACAAAAACACAAAATAAAAATGAAAAAACACCTGTAAAATTCAAAATAATAATCCAATCAAGATGAAAATATCAGGTGCACAACTTCATATTGTGAATAATATGTGTACAAATTTTCAGACAAATCATTCCAATAGTTTCTGAGTAATGGTCCGGACAAACTTCGTTTGCGGGGGGTATAATTAAGAATATGATATTACATGCATACGTTTTGGGCAATGAGGAGTCTCATTTGAGATTTTTCATAGAGAGGGGAGATTGAATCTCGTGACTGTCTTCTTCCACAACTTTCAATCTTTTTTCACTTGGGAATTTGGTGAAAATTAAGTCAATATATCCTCAGAACACTCTTTATGTGCTATACACTGTATATAAAGGCCAGTAATAATATAAAAAGCCTAGCTGCTGCACGTCAATTGGTGCTGAGTACATTTTGAAACGGAAGCCCTTCACCGATATTGATGATGATTCCATACGTTTTACTGGAATATTCTCAAATAAAGAACGACATACAGTTCAAAATCAAAATAATCTTCCATACTGTTTTTACAAGTAAATGATCTCTTAAATACCAACTGTACATGTAGCAAACACAACTCATTTTAAATGGAAGTGAATTTCGACTTTTAAAAATTTACATGTAAATGCTCTCTTTAATAGCATTTGTGAATCATACAGATCAACATAAGAATGATTTAAAATTCAACATTGCTTAAAGAATAAAATTTTATTTAGTAGTAATGCTTGAAAAACAATCTCTTATTTTTTCATTAGGTAAATGCTTAACTTATATTACTATGAAGTACATGTTTATGATAAAATTGCCATATTACACTTATTTGAACAAAATCATAGCATATAAGCACCATTATTTTCCATGTTTCTTTTATTGGAGAAAAGCTTTGTTTTCAAATTGTGTAGTCACCAGAATTTTATGTCTGATTTGCACTGTTGCTTTATCATTAATTTCAATGGTAGTTTTCTTTTATGTAAATACCGTATAACGGGTATTTTCTGCGGTTGGAAATTTTTGCGATTTAACCCCTAAAAGGTAGCAAATTAATTTCTGCGTTTTCAATTTCTGCGGTTGCACTTTACCACAAAAAAATATTTACGGGGTGTATAGGATCGTCAAACTCTAAGATTTATTAGAACACTGTCATGATTACGATTTGTAAATTCATTCAGGCACATGAATGAAACGTGCATGAGAACAGGTATTGCGCTATTAAACTACTAGCTTTTAGTCACTCTTTGTAAAATTATGGCTAGTCCCGAAATTAATTATTGTAGTAACAGAACTTGTCCACTCAAACAATAATTTTAAAAATCTTTATTCAAACACCGCAGACGTTCATTAATATTATTTATCAAAATAATTGTCATAAGTATATAGACAATGATAATTACTATCTCCAAGCCATAATCTAAAATACACTTAAAATAAATTGCCATCAACATTAATTCGAGAGTTTCATTTTAAGCTAAAACAAACAGTTGCATAATCAACCACCCCGTAATCGCACGTGTCACACGCATTGAGGTGTAACTAATACTGTCAGTCTTCTGATTTGAATGAAATTCACGACACAATCAAACCATGTTGTATACACAAGCGGTAATATTAATCAGGGTCTCAAGACAAAACATAAAATTGAAAAGTGGAAATAAGAAAAAAAAACAAGCTGTCATATTTTGTTTGCAGCTATCAGAGTTTCGATGTCACCCGAATTTTCTCGCGAACAAAGACAGGTCCACGCGTGAGTCTGCAGACGCACCACTTATCATACATGCATGTATAAAATACCTGAAGGTATGTTTTAAATATTTTGCGATTGTAATTTTTGCGGATTTGTCCTATCCGCAAAATTCCGCAAAAATTGGACAACCGCAGAAAAAACCCGTTATACGGTAATACTCCTGTGTTACTCTGCTGCTCTGCTATTTTAAACAACTGAAGTCAAGCAAAGTCATTTAAATTGTGTATAAAACAACCAGTGGCTGCATAAAATTCCTTCGTAATTGGGGCTTTAAAGCGAGCTGTCAACACCAATTCATTTCTCTCAGAGAGTGTTTCAGCTCAGTAATTGGTTAACAAGGAGCTATTAATCTTGCATTATGCAATGGACGTATTCCCATGTAACTAATTAAAATAACAGGTAAATTGTAACCTTTACATTTTACATGTGACAGTTTTGTCGCATGTGTAAAGATTTGTACTGTATTGTAATGTAAAAAAAATCATGTTTTCACTCCTAAAAGAGTTCCTTATCTATAAAATAACTCAGAAAATTTACAACTTTTCTTAACCATTTAGAAAACAAACTTTGGTTAAGTTCATGTTATTCTTACATAAAAAAAACAGCACTTATTTACCAAAGCAAACTAAATGTTGCTTTGGGATCAATTCATAAAAAATTCTGCCAGTGACTTTGACGTATTTGACTTGTTCACATGTCCTCCTATCAAGGCCACAGCATATGTTCAAAAACATAACTCAAGGTTACAGCACCCAAAACATAGCTCAAATTACTGCTTCCTTTCCATCCCACGTGATTAGTAATAATTGTTGCTCTAACCTTCTAATTTTTTCTCTTGTAAGAAGGAACCAAATTTAATAAAAAAATATTTGTCTATACAATTCCCAAATACTTTGGTTGTGTTAAGGTTTTTTAACAAAAGCATATATATATAAAATCACTCAACTGACTTGAGTGATGTTGAAGTACTGTGAAGTGGGACTATAGTGTACCTGTTTGAGTTGCCACATCTCCTCACTCATACTCTGTATCTCTGACTTCTGACTCTCCACCTCTGACTCCAGGAACTGACACTGGTCCTGTACGTCTGCTGCCTCCCGCTCTTTATCCCTCACTGTGGATTCCAGCTGCATGTTCTTCAGCTTCAGATTGTGGATTTCTGTGTTAGCCGAGGCCAGCGACTGCTCCAGCTCCTCCATGGAATCCCGTAAACTGCTGGTCTCGTCTGATAGCTCCATCACACGTTCCCACCGTGTCTGCAGGACTTCCTGCTGCTTGGCATACTGGGCCTTTCCCTTCTCTAATTTTGTTCTCAGTTTTTCCTTTTCAGATGAAAGCGTCTCCATTTCTTCTTTCAGATTCTGAACTTCTTCAGTATGGCTTGCTCTAAGGTCCTCAACAGATGTTAATTTTGATTCCAGGGATATTTTTTCCTCTTCTAACTTTTTAAGTTCACTCTGGAATTCCTTTTGTGTTTCCTCTAATAAACATATTTGCTGAAATAAAAAGCAAAATATAGTTTATGTAATAATTTTTCGTTGTAAAAAGTTATGCCATCAACCAGAGAAAAATAAACTTTCATACCTGTTCAAAATGTATTACTTTTTTCTCTTTCTGTTCAAGTTCAGACTGTAACTTTTCATTTTCATCTTTCAATGTCAGGATTTCAGCTTCCAGCTTTTGACAGTACTTGTTTTCCTCTTCACTTTCCTTGTGATCTGTTAAATCAGACACTTTCCCATGTAGAGCCTCAATCTGTCTCTGATAGTTGACAATTTCCTCCTCTAATTCCTCCTGTCTTTTTGTCAGGCCTGTCACCTGTTCCTTCGTTTCCTCCAGACAGTGACTGAGCTCTAACACTTTTTCCTCCGCTTCCTCCCAGTTTTTGGTCACGTCCTGCAGTCTTTCGTTCAGATGTTGATGCACTTCCTTCAGAGAGACCAGCTCCTGTCTCAGTGCCTCTGTTCTGTGGGATTCAACCCCCTCCTCTTCCCCCCTGGCCTGCTTCCATTCTTCCTGTTTCCTTGTTTCTTCCTCCAGTGAGGAAAGTCTTTCCTTCAGGTGTTCATTCTCTGCTGACAAAAGTTGAAGTTGTTCCTGTGTACAGCCCTCTTCACTGTCGTTCCTCTGAGATTGTACATCTTCCTGATCTTCCGTTTGTGAAGATTGTTCTGTATACATAGTTGGCTCAGCAGTGAACTCTTCAGTCTGTGTTCCTTGACTTTCTTTGGAATCTGAGCTGCTATGACTTGTCTCTGATATCAGCTTCCCCTCCAATTCCCAAACTTTTTCATGTGACACCCTACTTTCCTCCTGGGCTTCTTTTAGATTGTCCTCCAGGCATTCCACTTCCTAAAAAACATCAATTATTTTGAAATATTTCATAGGGCTTTTAAATTTTAGATCTCCTTATTGAAATTTTGCGTTGTTACTTTTTGATTATTGTAACGTCAATTACAGTAAATCATTCTAGTGCTTATGAAGTGCCAAAGACAATTTGGATTTGTAATAAATGTTATTTGTTATGTATCCAGTAAGTAAATATTTAAAAAAAACACAGAGAAAATAAAAAACACCGGTGACTGCTGATAACATGAATTCATTACAAGCCTGTTTTACTTGGCATGAATTTCTTTAAAGAGTGAATATTTCAGGTTTCCCTCTTAAGAAGAAGAAAAAAAACAAATGATAAAATCTCAAGAATCTATGAAAATGATAAAAATCACAGCTATTTATGCCTATTTTGACAACTGTTATTACCTGTTGGTAGTTTTTCATCTGATCCTGGAGACTGCTGATTTCTTCGCTGAGCTCCTCCACTCGTTCCTGTAGTGAGACATTCTCCAATGAGAGCCTCTCGCACATTTCCGTGTAGTCCATACTCTCTGAATGGGTTCTATTCATACGACTGGAACTTTCAGACCTGTGTCTAGTGGAACGATTCAATTTAGCGTTTTCTTGAAGTCTCTCATTTTCATCTTGTAAACTCATAATTTTGCTTTCATTCTCATTCATTTGAGTTTGTAGACTATTAATTTCCTTCTGTAGGTTTGAAATATCTGAGTTCTGTCTTTGCAAATTTTCCTTTTCATCCTTTAGTTTACACATACACTCCTCCAGGCTTTCAGCCTTCTCTGTCTTAAGTGCAAGTTGTCTCTGAAAGTCACAAATGTCTTCTGCATATTTTTGGCAACTCAGACAAGGTCCATGAACATTTGCTTCTGATGAACTCTCACTCTGCATGATTTTTTCATGAAGTTCTACACAAAGAGCCTCTTTTTCAGTAACAGCTTCCTTAAACTCTTGACACAAAGCCTCTTTTTCATTCACAGTCTGAGCCAACTCCTGGCACTGACTACGTAAACGTTCCAGCTCCTCCTGAATTATTTTTTCTTGTTGGGATTCGAATTCCTCCTGCATTTTATGTTTTTCTTTGGCATGTTCTCTCTTCATCACTTCCACAATATTTTGGAATTGCTCCATCAGTTCTGTGGGATCTTTGAGACTTCCCTTCTCTTGTTCTAATACATTAATCCTATCCTGTAGCTCCATAATGTTCTTTTCCAGCCTTGCTCTTTCCTCGTCATCCATGACATTCTCTGACTTTGTTTCCAGGGATTCCTCCTGCAGACTCACGTTCACACTCTTATTCAGTCTCTCCACCTCCTCCGTCCTCCGTAAACCAGTGAATTCCACATCCATCCTGCTCCTCCTACATCTCACACAGCCCTCCTTCTCTATGGGTGCCTCCTTCTCTACAGATTCCATCATCTCTTCCCTGACCTTCTCCACTTCCTCTGCATGTTTCAAGGTTTCCTGGTTAAGGTCTGTCTCAAGTTCTTGAATTCTCTCTGCTTGCAACCTTTCGCTTTCATTATAGTTCTCTTTGAGTCTGTTTAATTCATTTTCCTTATCTTTCAGTTGGCTTTCTAAATCATTCTGTTTTTCCTCTGCCATTGAAGAGAGCTTGTTCATTTCTTCCACTTGTGCTTTCACTTGCTCCTCAAGTTCAACTATTTTTTCGTTTGCTTCTTCCAGCATCCTCCTTCCACATTCCAACTTTTCCTCTGCAGTTTTAGCCTCTTCTGAGGACTCCAAGCTTTTCCTCAGGTCAACAAAAGTATTTTCTAGGTCCTTGTTCTTTGCCTGAAGATCCTCTTTTTCTGAAACATGTTGTTTGACCTCCTCCTCCAATGAAAGCACTCTCTGTTGAAGCTCCTGAATCATATTATCCAAATCACTGGATTCTGCTGTGGTTTTTGACTTTTCCAATTCCTGTCTCTTCTCCTCCAAAGCATTCTGAAGCTGCTTATTCTCTGCTTGAAACTCTTCAATAGTTTCTTCAAATACTTTGATAGTCTAGAGGAAAAAATATGAATCAACACTTAATTCGGTAAAAATTTTAACCAAATTGATATAAATGTTCATGAAATATATTAAAAAAAGGGATTCTTACCTTCTCTAGTTCATGAATATTATTTTCATCAGCTATTGAGGAGGCACCTCTCATCTGCTCCAGTTGTTCTTCTAAATCAGTAATTTTTCCACTTGCCTCCTCAAGCTTTCTCTGTACACTCTCTACCTCCTCAATTTCATCACCCTCTCTGCTATGTTGCTTAATTTCCTCCTCCAAAGATACAATTCTTTGTTGGAGTTCCTGAATGAAATCACTGTTGTCTTTCTTGGATTCTGTATTAGTTTTTAACTCTTCTAATTCCTGTGTCTTCTCCTCCACTGACTTTTGCAGCTGCTTGTTCTCAGATTGGAAATCTTTCACAGTTTCTTCAAATACTTTTATTGTCTACAAAATACATGTTCATGTGACCAACACTCCATTGTTAAATTTTAGCAGGAATTTTATTATTATGACTTATCAATTTTTTTTTTTACCTTTTCTAGTTCCTGCACTTTATTGTTGAGCATCTCTACTGTACTTTGATTTTCTTTCAACTCATCATTGGAAGTTTTTAATTTTTCAACCTCCAATAACTGTTCCTCATTTGCAGCCTTCAATTTTTCAACTTCTGACCTTAGATCTTCATTGGATGACTGCAAATTCTCCATCTCTGACCTCATCTGTTCATTGGCTGATCTTAACCTCTCAACCTCTGACCTCTCCCCTACACCCTCTTCTGTTGGTTGTCGAAGCTTATCTAGTTCAGACTGACATTCCTTGACCTTCTTGTTTTGAATCTGAAGTCTGTGTTCCAAGTGAAAATTCTCATCTGACAATGCATTCATCTTCTCCTCCATGGACTTCATTTTCTGAGTTTTCTACGAGAAAATTAATATTTTAATAATCTAGCGATTTGTTTTTAAGTGTTTAAGATATAGAGAAAATCTCTCTGAAATCTTTGTTTGAACTGGTATGTGTTCATTATTGTCTTTTTCAATAATCAGCAAGTATCACAGATTTAAAGTTTGACCAGTGTAATAAATGAATAGTCACTTATGCATCTGCATCTTTTTTTTTGATTGAGTTTATTTCAATTTCATCAAAGTTATAAATCATTCTTCCCTCTTCATTAAACCAAGATAACCCAGTCTGATACTGTGGGCCTTACCTCTATGAATTTTTCCTCCAGTTTTGTCAACTCCTGTCTGACATTCTTCATGTCCTCATTGTTTCTCTTCTCGCTTTCTTCTAACTGTAAAAAGGATAAAACGTTTATCACTCAATCCTTAACACTATAATCAATTTTTCTTCCCTTCAAGAAGTGTTGTAAAAAAAAAAAAAAAAAAAACTCTCTCATCTGACACAAGAAATAGTGAAATTTTAACACCGTGGAATATTAAAATGACCTACAGTTGTGTTTACACTAATCTTTATACACAGTATACAGCAAAACTAGTTTAGTACGAATAAATATTGGGAATTCACGGATATAGCAAAGTTATCTTCGATCCCCAGCTATGTAAATTTAACGAATTCCTTGTAATTTTATAGGTCTCAGTGCATTCATTATAACCAAAATTTACTGTACATAACAATAAAATCTCTCCTACACAGTATAACAATAAAATCTCTCCATTTAGTGGTTACCTGTATCACTCGGTCCATTCCCTCTTTGTTTGACTGTAGTTCTAGACAGTGATACTCTTCTATTTCCATTTTCTCTTTCTTCAATTCCTCAAAGTCATTCAGTAAGTCTTCATATTTGTCTTGCCTTCAAATATCATTCATCAAATATTAATAAACTTTAATAGGTAATCAAAGATTACTAAGATCCTAATGATTGTTATTAAAATAAAAAAATGATGTAAAGTCATCCCAAACAAATGTGCATAAAAATCTAATCTTCCCCCGTGCTTTGCTTTCAGTGATTTTTCTACAATTTTTAAAAGGAGCCTGGGCTTTTACAATTGGGAAAAACTGTCGACATTGTGTCAAATTGGGAAAAAAACAAAAAGATTGTAACTAACCTTCATATTTACAGGTAAAATAAAATATATAAGTAAATGTAATATCATTTATTCAATTTATATCCTGCAAAATTCATAACAAATTAGACACAGTTCTTCATTTTTAACTTTCTTCAATTTTTTATCCTTGATAGTCCTATGTTCCATTTTTTTTTGCCATAATGGTAGACATTATTCAGAGAAAATCATTCTCATAATGATTCGCATTGAAGATGGAATAGTCTTGACACGATTTTCATGTATGTATTGCTGTAATTTCTCTGCAATACTAGCTGCACCTGCAGGATGTAGAAACTAGGGTTCTCCATGAGCTGTTTTATTGTGTTGCTCCCGACACAGTAAAATTTTTCTCCGACACAGTAACGGTTTAAATTTAATGCATGCGACACAGTAAAAATTTTGCCGACACAGAAAGATCTGTGATAATCAGAAAATCCAAACATATCAATTCTCTATAACTGAAACTTTAATCAAACAAATCTAACAGTTAGAGCACTTAATTAGCACTTAATTAGGGCTTCAACTCACATAATCAATTATCTCCTTTTACCCTCACCGGAGTTTACGCATGAAGGAACAACGACAAATAATTTGTTTTCACACTTCTAGTTACAGTTAATTGGTATTTGAATTTGAAATACATCATTTTTTTTTTTTTAAATATCAAAAAAAAAAATTTCTATAGAGCCACGGCGGCACTGAAAGTTAAACATTGTATCGAAATCAATTGACGTAAATAAATTGTTTTATATTAATTCATAAGGAACTCTCAAAAGTATTCTGAAGATTTTTTTTGTAATTCAGTAATTTGATAAGAAAACTGAAAAAAAAATTCATGGCAAATTGACTTTCAAAAATAGTAAATAGTTGGACTGTATTGACCAGAATTTCATCCGCTTTTCAGAACATGTTTTTTTACTTTTATCAATATGTACGACCATACCATTTGTGTAACTGTGCTGTATTCTTTTGTAATTATAATGAATAGTGATTCAATCCTGAATTTGATCACGAAAATACCGCAAAATTTTAGTGATTCGCGTAAGCTCTGCAACACAGTAAAATTTCAAATCATGGAGAACCCTGAGAAACAGTTTAATTTTCATGAAATCAGGGAAGGTTGTTGTAGCACTACTAGTACTTGATTTACAAATAAAGCTACAGCTGTATGTTTCACCGAATCACATGCATGTTAAATTTCTTACGATGTATTGACACACAAGTTTGACATGATCCATGTGTTTTTCTAAGTCTTGCAAATGCACAAATTAACCTGCTGTGTTTCATCATTACTTTAAGCGTCCAAATGACCAAAAACAATAGTGTTCCATTTAAGACAAGTCATACGTAAAAAATTCAATATATTATAACCAAAACGGTAAGGTTTGATTTTGGGAAAAAGCAGTTGAAAATTGGGAAAAAATCCGTAATTTTTTAGAGGGGAAAGGGCTGATATTCAGACCTAAATTGGGTGTAGAAAAATCACTGGCTTTAAGGGGAATTTACCTTTTTTTTTCCAGTGTTGATTATGTTAACATACATTGCAGAGTGTATATTTCATGTTTTTACAGTTTTCAAAGTTTTGAAAAAATTATCACCATGCAAACTGTTTGAAATAATTCAACATACATGTATTATAAAACAAACAATTTTGTGAATTCTTTAACTTGTGCAAAAATAACCCCCACACAAATACTTCGTTATATGTAAATTGCAAAAAAAACTTCTGCAGAACAGAGATGGGCTAGAGTGACTCGGGTGAGCATTATGGCCCACAATTGATCCTTTTTTTATCTAAACTTCAGTATCTCAAATCCTCTGTTCTTAAGAGTTTTATCATGGTCCCATTAAATCTGAGATATCCTGGTTTTATTGTACAATTTAACTTACATGTCTAGGAGCTCCCTAGCCAATGGATCCACAATGAAGGCCTCATCGTCCTCTTCCTTAATTTCCTCAGACTGGAATGTCACATGCTTCTTTTCTGCTGGCTCCTGAAGTTTCTCATTTGACTTGCGTTTTCTGATGTGAGGAGGGGATATGTCTTCAATGCCAGTTTCATCCGCCTCTGAATTAATTTCAAATTATGGTTAGAGAATTCACACTGTAGAGCAAGCAACATAGATTATACATGTAGTTATCTAATAGAGATACTTAACCATCTTTTTCTTGAGAAAATTATATGAGTTCTACTTTTGATAAAGATGCATGTACGTTCAGAAAACACTGACCCTTGAATGTTTTACCAAGGTCAGTGTTAAGTATTTTTAAATCACTTTTAAGATTTTTTACCATTAAAAAAGTTCATTCTGTTGATGAAACTGAATCGTCTTGGAGAACTGACAGAGGCTCCCTTTCCTGGACACCATGTTTTCCGTCGTTTGGACTAAAATAGAAATTAAAGCAATATTTTATTTTAATTAGACATGCAACTACCACACATACTTGTATTTGAAGTAACTGACTACACATTCATCAAAATATTGTAACCAAGACCACATTTACAATACATTCAAATGACAGTATGATCAACTATCTACATGTACATCTATTAAAATAGAATACTGTGTATCTTAAACATGAAATTTTTGGTAAAACACTGCCATACTGGATTATCTTCCGCTATATACCTGTGGGATATCATACTGGATTTTCTTCCGCTATATACCTGTGGGATAAGCTCTTTTTGCTGCGTGGTTCCTGACTGGATGACATACTTCAGAGAGTTCAAAAGGTCATGATATTTCTGTTCCATTTCCTCTTTTTCTTTCAGTTTCTTCTCTAAATCTTCTTTTTCTCCTTGTAGTTCAGAGACATCTATGTTTTCCATCTACAGCATATAGATTTAAGTACTATAAAATTGAATGAATACAGTAAAACATGTTTATAACAAAGTGCCAGGGACATATGATTTTGCTTCGTTGTAAGTGTAATTCGTTATATCCATTAAGTTTACAATATATTTAAAAGCCCTGGGGAATATGAATCACTTCATTGTTAGCATCAATTCATTATAAGCATGTTAGCTAACACGGTGTTGTACTCTAATGATAATGATAATTGCTACATACTAATTGATGCCTGACTTAAATATAAACATTGTATAAAAGTTTTTAGCTAGTCCTTTGAGTGAATGCATCTTCAATGTAGAAAAATATAACAGGTACTTGTGTGAATACATACATAAACCTTCCACCTATATAGATTCAATTTTAATATGACTGAGATCGATCTTCTATTTTAAAATTATATATTCCAACATAACAGCATAGCTTTTCCGAGCACTGAAATGAAAATAATTAAAATGCATATCACAATATACCCCTTTAATTTTCTCCTGCAGTTTCTGGATTTCTTTATGACTTCTCTTCAGTAGGGCAGCATCAGAGAGAACTTCATTGACCATAGGCTTATTGGAAATGGATTTGGCTCTGATTGCAAACTAAAAGGTAATATGTAATAAATTTTATGTGCAGAGTAAAAGTTTTTTTTTCATGTTAAATTTAATAGTACACTTAGCACACATTAATTTCACATGTAGGATTTTCTTTTTCAAATCTGAAAATAGTGGTCCCTTTAAGATTTTAAATACTTTCAAATTCAGAACATGGGATCGCATTTTTTTCTGAAATCTCAACTATTATGTAGCATAGAATGTTTTACCTTAAGCGTACTGTGAGATTCCTCCAAAGAAGCTGGGGTGATGGTGGCAATAACGGCCGTCTTAGAGTTACCTCCCAGTGCATTCTGTAGGATACGGGTCAACTTCGAGTCACGATACCCAATATGCTGATTACTGAAAAAGCCAATCGGAATTGAGATAAATCTGTCAAAGGACTTCAGTCAATTAAAAGAATGTTTACAAAAATGAAAACAAATGTGATCTGCAGATTTTCATTTCCAATCTCTTATTGTAAATTTATCAAATCCTTCAGTAAAAATATAGATGTCTTTGCCCCTGAAAATGTTCTGTTTGAATCTGAATATAAAATTGAAACATAAAATTGGCCTCCCAACCTGACTCCCTCACTTAGTTTGGCAATAATACGAGCCAGAGTAAAGAGAGACTTGTTGATAGAGCAGCCCTCGCGAAATCTGTCTCCTGTGTTCTCCCCCGCCTTCTCAGAACCCGCCAGATCCACAAAGTTCTGTACAAATATAATGGAGATGTTAGCTAGATTTCCTTGTTAGAATTGTAATTAAACAATATTAAGAAAATATGCAAAAAAACTTAATACTGCGAAACATTTCATGAAGAAATCAACATGATATACATACCAGGTGTGCCACCATTACAGCTGATTCATCATCTATCTGTCTGCTCTCTATTATCTATAAAGTTTAAGGAAATAATATAAAACATAAAAAATAAAGATTACAAGAGGTCTGGGGGTATAAACACATGAATTCAAGTTGAATGTGTTGAAATTGTCTACAAAACTAAAGAATTACTTAATCTGTTACTAAATAACAGTTTTATAGAGACTAGAGCATTAATCATACATATATCTATGCAGTTGACAATGAAAGGAGAAGATCTTTGGAGATGTTATATGTAGTATACAGAGAGAGCATTAAACATACTAAACGCAGTATACAGAGAGCATTATACATACTATACGCAGTATACAGAGAGCATTATACATACTATACGTAGTATACAGTGAGAGCGAGAGCTTCTGTCATTCTGTTTGGTCTCTGCCATATGTCTTCTTGCTGGAAGAACAAAACATGGACTTAGCATCACATAACTATATTTTGCATGAGACAACTTTTTTGTGAGTTTAAATACAAACCTTCTCCCTCCTTCAGGACAGCGTTCAGGTCACCTTCATTCATCACATATCGTTCTTCTACACCAATGACATTAACATTTCTTTCCTGAAAAGCAGAAATTTATACTTCAGTAAGAAAACATCGAAGACTGATTTTTTTAAGTACAAAAAGCCTTCAGATATGTGGGGGGGGGAAAAATTAATTACTTTAAAATTAAAAAGAAACAGACTAACACCTTTTCTATGGACATTTTGCCCAATAATCGTTTTTTATCACTGCTGAGACAGCAGTACCTCTAAAATCAAAATCATGACAAGAAAATCAAAAGTTGACAAAGAAATTTTCTATTGTGATGAGAGGGGATTCAAAAAGTATGAAAGACATGTATATGTAATAGCCTACTAATAGCAGCAGTGTGGTTTTAAAATTCTTTTATAATGTACATGTTTAAATAATATTTTAAATAAATCCGCTTTGTTGCATTCAGTCTCTTATCAGGGTTCGACACTAACATTTTTAGACTTTGGTCCGGCCGGACTAGTGCTTCTTTACTTTTACTAGTCCGCGGGCAATTTTATTAGTCCGTCAAAAATAAAAATAATTAAATAGAATTAATGTTGCAATGTACTTTTATAATTTTTCCAAATAAACAAAGCATTTACATGAAATGTTTATACCAAGAATTCGTTGAAACCGTGCAATCAGGAACTACGATCGTATTCCCGATCTCATTCGTTTTTCTCTATACATGATTACATCATCTAAACATCCGACATCTTTCTTTATGTGTAATACTAAATCATGATCGCTAAAATGTTTAATTTCATTCCAACGAGTCCTTAAATTAAGCGCCGAATTGACTCAGAATTACCAAACTTCCCGCTAAGAAGCTACAAAGTTAAAAATAATTACGGGGTTTTCCAGTGAAAGTTGTCGAAAATTTGAACATCGGTAAATTCTTTTTTCCCCCCAGAAAACTTTATTAGTCCGTTCGGACTAATTAGCTACAATTTTTATTAGTCCGAATGAAAATGTGTTAGTCTGAGACTAACGGACTAACGTTAATGTCGAACCCTGCTTATTAAAAAGAAATCAAAATCAATTTTCAGCTTCTGAGAAATATTAAAGCTAAATATCCATTAGACGTATGTTGAGTAGACAAACATACCAAAACTGAGACTGATAAATGCCAACAGACATAAATAATATTTGATTTGTAAAAGTTTGTTTACGGTATCTTCTTGGATCTTGATGATTTTGTCCTCAGTGGAGAGCAAGTCTGACACCTTCTCATTGTAAATCTCCATGTAACAACAGCGTACCAGGTACTCTCTGTCCGGAATCTTCAAAGAAATAAAGGATTTATTAGGTAAGCCTTTGTCAGAGTGGTTGCAACTTCATTGTTTATGAAATGTAAATTATTATTTTTGTGTTGCAGAATGCCATGAAGTACCCACCTACCTATCAATTCTATTTTATCCCAAGTCAAGAGTGAGCGAGAAAGAGAGATAGCAAGCAAATATTCTTAAAAATAGCCTTATGTATACATGTATCTGTAAAGACAAAATTTACTGCAAACCTTGTCTATTCTTGCAAATATTTCGTTAACAGCCAGTTTAATGATTCCTGGATTCATAGCACTTCCCGACATTGTAAAGGTCTTGCCTGAGGAACTCTGTCCATATGCAAAAATTGTTCCTTGAAAAAAACAAAAATCTTAGCAGGATATTAACTGTAAATAAAGCTAGTTCCACAGGAGTAGAAAACTAGCAACTGTTAATTTCCATGGAGAAAGAAAAATTATTTTAAAACTTTTCAAACAATGACCTTAATTCAAATGGCACATTAGCAACAAGGAAAAAACAATTCAAAGTACCCATGTTTACAATGGACAGTTGGTTTTACGACTATATTAGTTGATGCAGTGGGGTGTATGTAAATCTGTTAAAGAAATAACTATTTTTTGTTACCATGAAAGCCTTGAACAGCTGCATCAATAATTGGTTTAGCAACTCCCTGGAACACATCATAGGTTGTCATGTGTTCATCAAATATTTTATCTGAAAATGGAACATTCATTGGTTGACTATAGACTTAAAAAAAAAAACATGAATTGTGTGCTTTAAGAGAGAGAGATTATAGTTCCTTACCAAAGGTGTAAGGTACCCCGGCTTTGCCATTCTGGTCCAGAGGTTCCAATGTGTTGTCCTTGACATTCCACACCTTATTCTGTCCAGTATTTGCCTCCCTATGAGTATTAGTAAAAGAATTAGTGATGTATATCTCAACCATTTTAATTATCTTAATTTATTAAAACTTACAAATAAGAATTTTTTTTATTATATAAAAATATGAAAAACTATAAACCACTCTTAGACTTACTAAACATGCTAAATGTAATACAGTGTACATGTAATACATACATCATTAGGGCTCGGACGATACAACTTTTTCTATATCGATACATGTCACGATACTTGAACCATGATACGATATGTATCACAATATGTTTAATTGCTTATAAAATCTTTTTTTGCATTGAAATAAACAAATTATTTCTTTGCAAATAAGAATAATTTATTCAAAATAGTTATCTATATGTTGTAAAACAAAAATAGTTTACTCAAGCGGTGTAAATTATTATTTATTTCATAAGTATATCTATATTTATACTTAGCTTATCTATTTTATATATTAAACCCCAAATCTTAAATAAACAAAGAAAAATAGAAGTCAGATTTTTTGGGCAATATTTCGATATTTTTTCATATATATTGATATGTGTATCGTCCTCACAGATATCACGATATATCGTCCCAGCCCTATACATCATGTATATTGTTCCCTAATTGTTTACTTTTTGTGTAATTTGGTGTTCAGCAGATAAATCTCAACTAACATGCTGTTCACATATAAATTTTCAACAAACAACACCATGTTTAATTCTTCCTTACTTTGCAATCAAAGGACGCACACGGATAGCCACCTGAATATTGTCCATCCCCCCTGTAAAATAAATCATTGTAAGAATTACTGGTATTTGCTGTATGGTAAAACAATATTAACAAAATTAAAAATGAGGGATAACTTATCACCTACCAAAAGTCTATCAGACCAGTCGAATTCTGAAGAAAACAAATTAAATTGAAAAGTATAAATATGATTTAGAAAATGTTTCTCAAGAGTACATTTGTATTACATTAATTATTCTGAAAGATTTTAAATTAATCGTGATGGGCAGAGGAATTGTAGATGCAGATCTGTAGCATTATGGTTTTATATATTTGTCTTTGACAATAACACTACAGATCCCTTAATGCAAAAAAGGTGCAATTTACGGCGCAATAATTTTTGGACACTTTTCCGGAGAATTTCTCCACTTTCCAGCATAGGTCAATTAACAACCTTTCACTCCCTAATTCTAGGCACATTATTTAACAAATCTGTATATTTTATCCATCACCCAACCCTTTATAGTTGTCTCTACAAGAGATAAACTCGCTTGATTTAAATTGTCTGTTAGATTGCTATATTTACATTTGCAAATGTTTTCCTTTATATAACACTACTGAAAGCAATGTGTATCTATAACTGTATAAATACCGGGGTCAGGAGGTCATAGAGGAGCGTATGGATAATCGTTCGACGTAATTTCTCAGTGACATCATAAAAGGTCGACATACGTTCACTGGATAACATACATGTACATGCCGTTGGGTTTGAAAAATAATGCATTTCACTCGTTAATAGTCACAATCAGGCAAATTTAAAGTATGAATAAGTCATTAATGTAAATATAAGTTATAAGGTATCATTTTAAAACATCTATCGGGCTATAAATACGGGTTGGTACGAGATTAAATTCATCATAAAGCCATTTAATTCAATTTGGAATTTAATCTTGTGACCAACCCATATTTATATCCTGAAAGATGTTTTAAAATTATACCTTATTTCTGAATAAGTAAATTCACTTCAAGTAAGTTTATTGCCTGTAGAGACAACTATAAATGGTTAGGAGGTAGATAAAATATACATATGGCTATAGAATGTGTCTAGAATTAGGGAGTGAAAGGAAGTTGATTGATCAAGGCTGGAAAGTGGAGAAATTCTCCCAAAAAGTGTGCAAAAAAAATATTGCGCCGTAAATTGCACCTTTTTTTTGCATTACAGGATCTGTAGCGTTATGGTCAAAGACAAATATATAAAACTATAACGCTACAGATCTGCAGCTAAAGGCAATGGAAATATCATCATAATAGAAGATCACAAATAAGCATATTTTACACTTCAGAACAGGTCCAGGAAAATAACTATATTTAGCTATATAGCTTAATTTACCTATATAGCTTTATTTAGCTATTTTAGAATAATTAAGTTTCTGTTTTATGATAAGCAGACAAAAAGTCGCATAAAAAATTATGGCTGATATTTTCTTAAAAAGGTTTGATAAAAACAACCTAGAGCATAGATAGTAAAAACATTGCCTCTTTAAACATTTTTTAACCAAAAATGCATCTATATTGTTTGGATAGCTGTCCCTCACTGGAAGTGCGATGAGGCATGATTAAGTGTGATTGCCTTGCATTGTGCTGAATTATTACCAATCAATTATCTTGTTGACCGATTGGCGAAACTGCTTTTCTTTGTTAAAGTAGCTGCTGAATCACAGATTAAGTGTTAAACATAGCCTCAAAACTTTTAGATCTTTGATTGCAATTGCACAAAAGGAGAAACATTTTTAAAAGTTGGTTTTTGGCAAATTAATTGTTTTCAGTCCATTTCAAAGTTGAACATTTGAAAACTACTGTAATACTGCCTCATTATGAGACTTTTTGTCTGCTTTTCCTAAAGCAGAAATTTACTCTGAAAAAGCTAAATAAAGCTATACTAAATATGTAAATAAAGCTATGGTAGATTCAGCTATATAGCTAAATATACCGGTGATTTTCCTAGACCTGCAGAAATCTGTCAAAGTTTTCCAAATCTTTAGGGTATTTTACTATGTTTAACAGAGAGCATTATTTACTATTTGAACACATTATATGTTATCTTAGTCCTCTTATCACCTGGCTAATATAGTATTAGTCTGTTAGATTATAAACAACAGAACAAAATAGAATGACGTTTCGATGGAAAGTCGTAGTTAGAAGCATAGAAATGCAAATTGTAAACTGATGATTTATCTAATTTGCTGCTTCTGAGATTATTGATGATGTTTCTTTCTCATGTGTACATTTTCTTTTCTATAATTCCCATTGCATATCTAAAAATTTGGAACAAACACATACCTAAGATTTACTTTCTTTCAAATCTTCCTCTATTTAACCAGATAAGCCAATCAAAACCTTCGTTTTAATGAACTTCGGTATCGCTAAAACTCATGTCCGGATAAAAATGGAAATGACCACATAAATAAACGATTCGTATTTTACAGTTTAAAAAACTATTTATAATAGTTGAAATCATAAACATCATTTTACAATTATTGATAGTTAACCTTTTATTTACGAAAATTTTCAATGTATCCAATCATAAGTCATTGATTGATTGATCGATTGATTGATTAATTGATTGAATTTATTTATTTGTTTGTTTATCTTATTTTATTTATTTATTGAAATGACATGTATCAAATTGTTTTAACATAATTGCAATTCTTTTTAAAACTTGGTATATTTGAGCGTAAACTTGCTAAGTTTGGCATCCTCAGCAGGAAAGGAGATGATGTCCAACAATGGACAAATTTTGTCAAAAATGAGGGACAACTCACTTAATGACATCAAGGATGTGAGTCGGTATTTTTCTCTTGCTAATGCACTATCAATGATTACAGAAAGCCAGTTTGTGATATTTATTGAAAAGACAGCAAATTAAATAGTCATTTTGTCTTTTTGAACATACCGGTATTTTATTGAGTAAATCAAAAGGACTGGAACCAAGTTCTATACAACTCACTTAGTTCCTATCTACTTATATATCACAATATGTCATGCAAATTAAAGAAAAATAGTACAATTGACACAAGTGTATCAATTTGACCAAATTATTTGTAAACGATTTTGCAGTTTGCTTTCAGAGACTATCACTACATTGCATTGAAATATGTGGAGATAGCGAAGAGTGTTCGAACTCAAAAGACCATTAATTAAACATTACAAAAAGGAAAGAAACAAAGACGGACCTCCAAAACAGCAGAGGTGGGATCAATGCCATGGAAGAGTAAGCATCCCCTGCCGACCGGTCACATCCGCCGTGTGCTCCTTATATTCGGCATGAAAAAAACGTGAAAATTCGTGGACAACTCAGTGTTAATAATGGCCTAAAAATCAATATAACAAAATCCACCAGCAATTGACTAAATGAAAAATTGTTGCTGACAAGGTGATTGTATCGACCATAGAACTTACGAAATGATAACGTTAAACGAGACTGCTGATATTCTTGCTTCACCAACTTGTTTGTTAATAACTTACCTCTTTTTAGAAATTGTTCTTACGTCTCTAACATGCGCTTCCGTATCGAATCAACTGACATCTATTAATTCACAGGTACGCAGCATCAGGGGGAGGGGGCTACCCCTTTTTTCCAGACAAAGCTTTTTACTATTAGAGAGTTCGTTGAAAGTCCGTTTGTCCCGGCCCTCACCTTCGACTTTTTGATGCAGTATTAAAAAAAAGATAATGTAGTATTGTATGAATAAAGAAGATGGTTGAACAAGGCGTGCAGAATGCCTATAGCTTAATGCTTAATATTAAGAAATCCTATTCAGTTTGTGAATTTGGGTATTTAAATTAAGTTCTCATTATTGAAATTTGTGAAATTATGGGAAACAAACATTTTCTTGGAGAGAAAAAATCTCGGAAAAAAATATTACTTTAGTAAAATAAAAGATTGAATTCGTGGGACTCTAACGTATCCAAGTGCTTCAAGACTAACGCTCTAACCACTACGCTATATGGCTCATGATGAAGTGGGGCATTTAAGTCATGTTTGTGATATGACCCTTGACTTATAATGGACTTTTAAAACATTTCTCGGAGAGATGCAAATGTTTTAAAGTCATAAAAATGTAATTTTAAGGTATAGCGGGTCTTTGCTCCATTATGTAAACCCCAAAAAATGTAAATTTTATCACAAACTTTTAAGATTTGAGCGAAGACCCACTCTTATTGAGAATTGTTGTTAAAGTATTAGAAAATGATCATTTTGATATTTTTAGCGTGCGGGTGCTTTTTCATACACTGCAGGCAAATAATTTCACTCTTTGGTAATTTGTATAGATTTTATATTAAGTATAGATGAAATATCAAAGAAAATTGGGATATAATTGAGATTTAACTTTTCACTTCATGTTTGTCCGCTATAGGCTCTTCGTCCGCCTTATCCTCTCTTCTTGGTACTGAAAGAAGTTGCCCCCCCTCATTGGAATTATGAGTCTGGGGCCTTGTTTTTGTGCCCCCATAAACGAAGTTTCGGGGTAATATAGTTTTTGCTCTGTCTGTCTATCTATTTGTTTGTCTGTCTGTTTCTCTGCAAAATCTTTAACCTTGTCCATAACTTTTGAGTGGGTGGGACTATGGCTTTCACATATCACTGCTGTATTCCTTGTGTACCGAATTCGGTCTTTAGAAAAAATCTCGGAAAAAAATATTACTTTAGTAAAATAAAAGATTGAATTCGTGGGACTCTAACGTATCCAAGTGCTTCAAGACTAACGCTCTAACCACTACGCTATATGGCTCATGATGAAGTGGGGCATTTAAGTCATGTTTGTGATATGACCCTTGACTTATAATGGACTTATAAAACATTTCTCGGAGAGATGCAAATGTTTTAAAGTCATAAAAATGTAATTTTAAGGTATAGCGGGTCTTTGCTCCATTATGTAAACCAAAAAAAATGTAAATTTTATCGCAAACTTTTAAGATTTGAGCGAAGACCCACTCTTATTGAGAATTGTTGTTAAAGTATGAGAAAATGATCATTTTGATATTTTCAGCGTGCGGGTGCTTTTTCATACACTGCAGGCAAATAATTTCACTCTTTGGGAGGTTTTTGTAATTTGTATAGATTTTATATTAAGTATAGATGAAATATCAAAGAAAATTGGGATATAATTGAGATTTAACTTTTCACTTCATGTTTGTCCGCTATAGGCTCTTCGTCCGCCTTATCCTCTCTTCTTGGTACTGAAAGAAGTTGCCCCCCCTCATTGGAATTATGAGTCTGGGGCCTTGTTTTTGTGCCCCCATAAACGAAGTTTCGGGGTAATATAGTTTTTGCTCTGTCTGTCTATCTATTTGTTTGTCTGTCTGTTTCTCTGCAAAATCTTTAACCTTGTCCATAACTTTTGAGTGGGTGGGACTATGGCTTTCACATAGCACTGCTGTATTCCTTGTGTACCGAATTCGGTCTTTTGACCTTGGAGTTTGACCTACTTTTTAAAAAAAAGTACCACACTCTAACTTTGGCCATAACTTTTGAACAGTTGGAGCTAGGGCTTTCATTCTTGACATGCGTATTCTTTGTGACAAGACCTTTCAGGGGGATATAAATATTTTGTACCTTGACCTTAGAGGTTGACCCAATTTTTAATTAAACCTTGGCCATAATTTTTGAACAGTTAGAACTATAGGGCTTTCATATTTCACAGGCGTATTCCTTGTAACAAGACCTTCCTTTGGGTACCAACATTCTGACCTTGTTAGCTTGACATTTGGAGTTTGACTTGCATTTGTGAAATTTTAACTCTCGCCATAAGTTGCCATACGGATTTTTAAAACTTGGAGGCTAAGTTACAAGGGGAATCGAATGTGTGCTATTATGTATATAATATTATTAATAAACATAGTACTTCAGAATATTTAAAAGTTTGTATGCGACAGAGTGCATGAGGTAATTATCGTGCTGATATGCAGAATAAAGATTTTCAAAAATGTTATTCACTGCATTTCTACTAACCAGCCAGATGCAGAGTTTGTGATATTCCATGGGTTTATGTCTGTCATTAACCATTTGTTACAGCCATAGATTCATAACTTTGGATTCCATTTGAAAATAAATTAAAGACAAGAACGCCGAACGTACGCAAAGACCAGACATTTGTTATTTATTTAAGGTCAAATCTTCAAACCATCTGAATTATGAATAGCCAAGTCTTATGCCCTGTATTAGTTCAAATTAGGCACTTTTGGCCATTCAAAGATACGACTTTTGGCCATTCAAAGATACGTCATCTAATAAATTAAGGGCAAGGGGTAATTAAGACCCGATGTCGTATTATAATACTAGAAAATTCTTCATTTCTTCTCTGCAGTTAGTTGCAAAACAATTAGATGTGCAACGAAGAAAAAAATCGAATCATATTCAAATACCTTTTATTATATGCTACACAAAACTATGTACACAGTCATGGAAACAAACTAACAAACAAGCCAACAAACAGTATTAAAATAATTTTTATTTAATCTAAAAGCACAATATTACAGAATGTTTCTCAAGACTTGTTTTTACAGAACTCTACAGTTGATTAAAATGTGAGGTTTTGACAAGTTAAGGAAAAAATTATTTGCTCGTGCATTTACATAATAAATAAATCATTTAGAAAGAATAAACTTTCTTCAGGTAACATACAATAGTATATATTATCGAAATAGGAGATTGAATACCCGTACTGTCATTTTTACATTTTCTCAGCTTTTAACTGTTATGGATGTGGTAAAAATGCATTAAAATGTACAAATAGATATATCAGTTCTTCAAATACAATGGTTTATCCAAATTGAGCCACATTTTCCTATGAAATCTTTAAACTCTGCGACTTTTACAAAATTATATACTCAGTACATAGCAACAAAAATTTTGTAAATGGAAAACTATTATAAATACGAAAATTAACTTTTTGAGTAAGTTATCTTTAAACTTTTCCCTTATGTCTAGCTTACAATATTTTCCACGTGTAGAGAATAAAAATAGCATCACTGTCCACTTTAAACCAGGAAAAGGAATGAATATCGAGGTAAAATTGATGCGAATACATGTCTTAAACTGTATTAAAATAATAAAGGGATCATATATAGACAAGTTACTACAACTTTGATTTGTAAACAGATAGATAGGGTAATATTAGAAAGGGATTCTAATACTGGAATAACAACATTGACAGAAGAAAAAAAGAACAAAACAAAAGGCCCATGGGCCACATCACTCACCCGAGTAACTTTTGTGATGCCGTACTTTACCAGCCCCCCCTTGTTAAACCTATTGTGTCCCACCCTAACCAACTTCCCATCCCCCACCCCGGGTTATGGTTTTAATAATTTAGAATCTACACTATACCCAATGATGATTTCATAGTTTCAGCTTTTCTAGCCCATTGGTTCTTGAGAAGATTTCTAAAGATTTTCCTATTTATTTTATATGTAAAAATTGGATTCCCTATTGTGGCCCGCCCTACCCCCCGGGGGTCATTATTTTAACAATTTAGAATTTACACTACCTCAGGATGCTTCCACATAGGTTTCAGCTTCCCTGGCCCTGTGGTTCTTGAGAAGAAGATTTTTGATGACCCAACCCTATTTTTGCCTTTTCTTGATTATCTCCTCTTGTAAGGGGACTTGTTCCTTTATTGAAACTCCCTATTACCAAAGGAAGCTTTGTACCAAGTTTTGTTCAAATTGGCACAGTGGTTCTTGAGAAGAAGTTAAAAAATGTGAAAAATTTACAGACGGACACACAGTGGTTCTTCAGAAGAAGTTAAAAATGTAAAAAGTTACAGACAGACGGACACACAATGGTTCTTGAGAAGAAGTTAAAAATGTTGAAAGTTTACAGGCAGACGGACGGACGGACGACGGACAACGATGATCAAAAAAGGTCACATGAGCTATTAGCTCAGGTGAGCTAAAGACTACAATTACAAGATGTGTGTGTGAAACAGTATGCCCCCGATATGGTAACACATACAGTTCTGGAGTGGGACGTAGATTGAAGAAGTTTACACTTACCCTTGACAGCGCGATAGTTATGGGTTATGTTAAAGTTGTCAACAGACAAACAGACAGACGGGACAAAAACAATATACCCTGGGTTCTTTCGATCCAGGGGCTATACTGACTGACAAATAAAACAGACAAAATAAATAAGAGAAATTAAGCAACAGGTGCATGAGGTCACAAGCTACATGGAAGGTGGAGAAACAAAAAACAACGATAACCCCCCACCCCACCCCCTACACACACACCGGTCATGATGAAACAAGTGATGTTTTATCTATAGCTAGAGACAAAATAAAAAAGAAGAAAGAAAGCACGACCGTCGGATATTGACTCAGAACACATTAGCTGCAATTATGTAGCCCTCTCCGATTTTTTTTCATCTGATATTTTCTCCCCAAAAAAGAAAGAAAAGGGAGAGGGCTACATTATTGCAGCTAAGAACACAAAGGAAGCTAAAACAGGTGGGGCCATCTACAGGAACAATTGCAAGGGATGATGATTCCGACAGAGACACACAGGAAGAAACATAGGATGACACAGCACCTTAAAGCAACTTAAGGTGGAGAACAAAGGCTTAGAAGAGGATCCACTGGTCAGCCTTGATGGCCAGATGAAGAAAATCTATTGCCCGAGTAACAACGGAAGATCAAAGCACCAGAAGAAGAAGAGAAATCTCAAGAAGACGTTGAACTGGTTTAAGATGGACAAGAAAACAGCAGATGGACAAGAAAACAAAGACAGGTGATGACAAACGTAGAAAGGGGCTGCTAACAACAGAGTCAACAAAGAGATACAAATATATATGACGCAAGACAACAAAAGACTTTCAATAAACAGGAAATAAAGGGTTACCTAGGCTTCTACAGTATCGAAAATGAGGTGCGGGAAAGAGAAGACAACCATGCAAAACTGACCAAAAAAAAAAAAATGAAAAAAAAACATAAAAAAACGAAAATCAAAAACAAAACCTTAAATATCAAAATGTTTTAGACACAGAAGGAAAAATGTCAGATCTATATGAAATTAATAACTTGAATATTTCAGTGAAAAATTACGTAAGCGATATGACAAAAATAAGGTCCTTGATACTAGTAAGTGGGCTCAGATTAATTCTATAAAGTCTATTGTATGAATATCTCTGTTCTAGAATCTTATAATGAAAGAAAGCTCTTAATTGTCTTGAATTTGTAAAAAAAAAAAAAAAACTTCAAGTACATTTTGAAATATGAAGAAATATTATTTTAATATTTTTACATGTTATTTTGTTGAAAAAAAGAGGGAAATATTGAAGCTAGAACAAAGGGAAAAGCGAGGTTTTTATTTTAAAGGGAGGGGGATAATCTTCTTCAATTAATAAGTTGGTAATAGAGATAAGACGTATTCAAAATGATATTTATCACAGAAAATAGGGATGTGTAAATCGTGGTCTGATATATAATAAAGACGGAGTTTAGATTATTTTGGCTAGATTTCTTAATGATATGTAAAAAGTTTAAAGTTATTCAGTCAAAAATATTTTAAAACTATTATATAATTTAATAAAGTGCAATAGAGAGAAAAAGATATTTTATAAATTAGGTATGGGTAATCGTACCAAAACAGAAATAAATAACTGTACAGTACGGGTAAAAAAAAAGAAATTAAACCCCGATGGTGGAGTCTTGATGGCGTGGCGGTGGTGGTGGACGCCATAATCTCTGTACTTTCTGCCATATCCAGCTGCATACCCGGACTATTCCACACTTGATGAAATTGTACACCGCGCGGAAGAGTACATAGCGAGGTGGTGCATTTTGTGCACGTTTCAAGTGCGACCAGAACCCTGCTAAATACCAATCAAAAACGTCTAATTTTTAGGACATGTACATAAAAAAAAGTATAAAAAACACATAGAAGTTTCTGTTGAGACTGAAGCTCTACTGGTTTGTATTTATAACAAAGGAAGAGAAAGGTTGCATTGGACTTGAGAAACTTTGCTACAGCAATAAATAGATCAATGATCCTCGATTGAGTATATTTTTGTGGAGGACTGCTACCAATCTTAAACTATAGGAGGAATAGTCTTTTTGAATTATTAAAGAAATGTCTCGACGGCTACACCCTTCATCAATCTCAAACAGCAACTTACAGAATTATGTCTTAGTGTCGTCTATTTAGTGTAAAGTTAAATTGAAATCGAAAACCGATACACAGGATTATGTTCTAATCAGGTACGTAGCAACAGGGGGGCATTACTTATACATACTATAGGAAATGTTTATTGAAAGGCTGGTCCCCCCCCCCAAACTGTTTGTGATATACATGTTAAGAAAATGTAGTATTCCTGGCTGCCCCCCCCCCCCAACTTTCAAAAAACGATGCTACGTGGCTGCTAATTAACCTCAAGTGTAGTCTACTTATATTGAAATCAGATCAAAACTGTGGGAGGAGTAGCGTTTTGAAAATATTTTTAAAAATTCTATATTGAGTAACCACGGTGCCCAGCACCTTTCATCGAAATCAAAATCCGATACATAGTATAATGTATCTTCGTGTAGTCTACTTGTGTAAAAGTAATCTTGAAATCAGAATAAAGCTGTAGGAGGAGTAGCATTTTTTTTTAAAAAGTTTATACAAACAGACGGACAGATGACGGACACCCTACTTTAGCATTTTATTATAAGCTCTTCGAATTCTTGTCTCTGACTAGTGGAGCTAAAAACAACACATGTATTTTATTTTTGGCATACCTGAATTTTCGGATACAGCTTGGAAGACTGCTTCAGTTTCCCAACCACATATAATTATTCCACTTTCTCTAATTATGGTGAGTCTTCTTCCTACATCTTCCCAAGCAAAGGGTCTGAGGCTGTCCCGCCATACTACCACCCATTTATAATGGAGAATCGAGCCTATGGGCAATTTGAATTCTACAACCCATTTTCCTGGGTGCATTGGAACCTCCTCTACAATGAAAATCAGTTGAAAAAAATAAGAAGAACTTAAATTCTGCGAAAATTGCATTGTGAGTAGGAATCGGTTCTCTGAAAATAAAGGGGAAGCTATACATATTAAGTTTAAAAAGATAGGAAGAAATTGATGAGCAACTGCTACAATTGAACTTTTAAGTTTTGAGATTTGAGAGAGAAAATCAAAATGGACAGATTAAATCCATTCTCACAAAAATATGCATAACAAGCAAATTCAAAGAATTTTGGTCCCCCGCTTTCGGTGTCTCTTTGGGTGAGATGTCATTTTTAATGTCATTTTGTGTCTAATATGAACGCCCTATCATAAGTCATCTATTCAGAAATTATCACTGAACTCCAAGGTCAAGGTCAAAGGGTAATGTTCTTGGTATCCAATGAAAAGTCTTCTCAAAAGGATTACATATGTGAAGTATGAAAGCCCTAGCCCTTACCATTCAAAAATTATAGTCAAGGTTAAAGTTTTCTCATAAGTACAAAAAATCTCCTTGGTCAAGGTCATAAGGTCAAGGTTGTTGGTATCAAATGAAAGGTCTTGCCACAAAGAATACATGTGAAATATGAAAGTCCTGGCATCTACTGTTCAAAAGTTGTGACCAAGGTCACAGTTTTTGAAAAGTAGGTCAAACTCCAAGGTCAAGGTCCAAGGGGCAAAGGTCTTGGTGTCCATTGAAAGGTCTTCTCACAAGAATTATATATATATATATGAAGAATGAAAGCCCTAGCCCTTACCTTTCAAAAGTTATGGTCAAGGTTATAGTTTTTTCATAAGTACAGAAATCTCCAAGGTCAAGGTCAAAAGGTCAAAGTTGTTGGTATCCAATAAAAGGCCTTGCTACAAAGAATACATGTGTGAAATATGAAAGTCCTAGTACCTACCTTTCAAAAGTTATGGCCAAAGTAAAAGTTTGAAATTTTTGTTTAAAAGTGGGTCAAACTCCAAGGTCAAGGTCAAAAGGTCAAATTTGGTGGTACCCAAAGAAAGGTCTTGTCACAAGGAATACACATATGAAATATGAAAGTCATAGCTCCACTGAATCAAAAGTTATGGGCAAGGTTAAAGTTTTTGTGACGGACGGACAGACTGACGGAGAGACGGACGGACAGACGGACGGACGGACAGACGAATGAGATTTAATGTCCCCTCGCTTTCGCGAAAGCGGGGGACAAAAAATAAAAGGGTTTTTAGCGAGGAACCATCACAGTAATTATTTTGAAAAATATTAACACACTATAAAGGAATTTCAGCCAAAGCTGTGAAAGTTCATCTTCAAAGCGATATTCGTGTAAATTTTATACAAAATTTTACGTTTAAAAATCATTTAGGAATTACATCGATGGTTTCTTTTCTGATCCAATGAGTTTATAGAGATTATTTTTTTCGAGTTAAATCCATTATGACGTCATAATGGATTTAAACTTTTGATTTTACCGTACTTTGCGGCTGTAGAAAATGAAGTATTTACATGGAATTCAATTTGAAACCCTGTCAACGGAACCCCGATACCTAAATTCAATGATTTTAAATTACTGATTAAGAAAATATGAAAACTGTTTTCTGAGAGGATGTGGGCAATAATGAAACTTTTTTCTGAGATGGAAAGAAAACTTTGTTTTACATTTCTTTTATTTTTAATTGAAAATTAACCTTAAGAATACTTCTTATTGAATTTACCGGAAAATCACACCCCGATACACATTATTATATCTGTAAAGGATCGTTAAAAGAACTCGTTTTTCTTTAAAAAAAAATCTGTAGGTAAAGGATCGTTAAAAGAACTCGTTTTTCTTCGAAAATTCTGTAGGCACCTTTCTTAAGTCAATGAAAAGAATCATACCCGCAATAAGAGCTTCTTCCAGGTTCCAATTCCCTAACTGGGGGATGGATCCGGTGACAGCTAATGCCAGATTTTCTGAAGGAACTTTACAGTGGCATTGCATTTCTATCTTCGCCAAAACAAACCTTCCTAGGGTTTCGTCCACAGCCATTTCTTCTTCGCTGATAACTAAGCAATCAATTGTGACGTCGCATTATTGTGGCGTCAGATTCTCTCGTTATACCGAGGCCACCCTATTCAACAATAATCAGTAGTGTCACAACCCCACAGGAACCCCTGACACTGGGACCACACATTTCACAGTTTTGGAAAAGGTTCCCTTGCTCATCATAAATCCAATGTTCCATTTAATACCAATTAGAAGCGGATTTCAAAGCATTAACTCGATCCTTTTCAGTATACAATCATTACAACTCCTATATCCCCACCCCACCTTTACAGTACCTTTGACATTGGGGTCTTAAAATTCAAAATTCTGGAAAAAGGACCCTTGCTCATCCTAACTATGTAGGTAGTACAAGTCCATCTGCTTAAGGGGGCCAACTGGCGTTTTATTGTGTGTAAACTACAATAGCGAAACTCTTCATTTTTATACCATATTTATAACTTACATTAACTTTAGTGAACATGCAAAGTTTGGGTAAAACAACCATACAGGGTTTTTTTTAGGGACCGTCTCAAAATATAGGTACATTTACTATAGGATTATATAAGAAGTGCCAATTTTTAGCACTTTAAAGCAAATTATACAATAACTACAATTAAGACTTTTTGTTCAAACTTAAATATACGACGAGTAATACTATATTGTACATTATGTGTAAGAAACACAAAATTCTACAGTCTTGGTACCAGAGGTGGCGTCTATGGCTCGCCAAATTCACAAAAACCAGAAGTCTCTGTCGAGACTGAAGCTCTACTGATTTGTACTTATAGCAAAGGAAGAGAAAAGTACTTAAGCAGTTATAGGAATTGAAACATTACAACAGCAATAAATAGAATAATGATCCTTGATTAAGTCTCTTTATGTTCTTAGTGTAGTCTACTCGCATGCCACATTATATTATAATAAGACTAAAACTGTGTTTGGAGTAGCATTTTGAGAGTACTAGTATTTAACAGAGATTTCTATTTTTAGTAACCAAGGCAACACCGTTCATCCAAATCGAAAACTGATACACAGAATTATCATATGTATCTTAGCGTAGTCTACCTGTGTGCCAAGTTACAGTATATTGAAATCAGACCAAAACAAAAAACAAATCGACAAAACATTTTATGGAGAAACTAAAGAAAAATGCCAAAGAGGATTTTTTATCTTATTTCATTTATAACTCAATTGTTCTTTCTTCTTATACAATTAAGAACTTGTGTTTTAGATGCGTTTGCATAGTATGATTAAATTTTTAAGCTATCTCGTTTATAGCTAGTATACTATTATTTATTGTTTATATTAAGTAGATTATATATGTCATATGCCAATAATTTTGTAACATGTAATAAGCCATACTGGCTTTCATGGGCTATCCTTTGGTTTAGGCATATTTAATATAATATAATTATTTGAGTTAGATAAAAATAAGATTTATTAGTCAATTTGTTTTATAACTTATCTCTTAAATCATGTATATTTATAATTTTTATATTGTGTTTAATACTCATGCACACCTCAATGTCCATGTACATTGCAAAATGCCTTTACCTGAATAAAGATTATCATTATTATTATTAACTGTAGGAGGAGTAGCATTTAGAAAGACTTTCACAGAAATTTCTATTTTTAGTAACAACGGCAACACCATTCATCCAAATCAAAAACTGATAGACAGAATTATGTATCTTAGTGTAGTCTACTTGTGTGCCAATTTATATTGAAATCAGAACAAAACTGTGGGAGACGTAGCATTTTGAAAGAATTTCACAGAAATTTCTATTTTTAGTAGCCACTGCAACACCGTTCATCCAAATCAAAAAACAATACACAGAATTATGTACCTTGGTGAAGTCTACTTGTGTGATAAGTTATACTGAAATCAGACCAAAACTGTAGGAGGAGTAGCATTTTAAAAGAATTTCACAGAAATTTCTACTTTTTGTAACCACAGCAACACCGTTTATCCAAATCAAAAACCGACACATAGAATTTTGTATCTTAGTGTAGTCTACTTGTGTGGCAAATTATATTGAAATCAAACCAAAACTGTAGGAGGAGTAGCATTTTGAAAAATTGTTTACAGACAGACAGACGGACGCATTACTATCGCATAAGCTCTTCTGGTCTCTGACCAGTAGAGCTAATGAGCTAAACATAGTTTCACAGTCGATAAACTAGGTTTGTTGGTTGTAAACTATAGTTTACGGACAGTAAACTATAGTTAACCACGTTAATCTATACACAGGTATGGCACGCCAAATTCACATTTGCGATTGCAAAACATAGATAATCTGATAAATACAGTTTCACGATTTGTAAACTATAGTTTACAAACCGTGAACTATAGTTAACGATCTGATGAATATAGTTTCACGATTTGTGAAACTATGATTAACAACTCTTAACTATACTTTACGATTGTAAACTATAGTTTACAAACGTGAATCTATGTTTATCAACAAAATCTATTGTTAACGCTTAATTCAGACAGATAAACTTAAATAAACATTCGTAAACTATAGTTAACGACCGTTAAATATAGTTTTACAGATGAAAACTATACTTAA
>PRKT01000372.1:326829-336860 GCA_003671525.1 Saccostrea glomerata | reverse complement strand
TTTTTGGAGCAGACTTCTTTTTAAGTACATCTATGCCCTAGCCCCTAAGGGATGCATGTAAGATGCTTCAAGTATGTTTCATTGTACCAACCAGGGTTTCAGAGACTGCAATTTCAGCTAATATAAAAGAATGATCAGGTTAATGTTTTTGAAGCAGGTGTCATTTCCAAGTATTTTGACCAAACTTACAAGAATCGAACATGTACATCCAAAATAAAATATATGGAAGTACACTACTAGGCTTGCCTCGGATGCTGAATCTGGCCTTTTTTTTTAATATGAGTGACTAGGTTAAAAGTTTTTTGAGCTAGTCTCAAAGGTTGACCAATCTTTCATGGATCCATTACCAGGCTTGCTTTAGATTCTGAATCCAACCTACATTTTATGAATGAGTGAAAGAGTCAAAAATTTTTGGAGCAAGGAAATATTTGGAAATAGTCATTCTAATATAACTATTAACCTGTTGAATGATCACAATCAAATTAGAGGTATTGATGAAGGTTATTCAAATGCAAAAATTTTTTTTACCTTAAAGCTTTATTTTTAACTTGAACTTACCTCAACAAAGTCAAGATGTAGTTATGCTATACCTGACACCAGCCTCAGGGTTAGCATTTGTGCCATGGTAGAGTTTTAGGAGCAAGTCCATGTTCTAGTAAGTATAAGTCGTACCTGGACCAAAATTGCATGGATGATGCATTTAGGCATGGACACTACCAGACTTGCTTCGGATGCTGGATCTGACCCACATTTTCCAGATGAGTGACCAGGTTAAGGTTTTTGGAGCAGGTCCATTCCCAAGAAAATGTAAGTCCTACCCGATCCAAACAAGCATGGATGATGCATCTAGGAATGGACACTACCAGACTTGCTTCGGATGCTTGATCTGATCTACTTTTTCCAGATGAGTGATGAAATTATTCCCAACTCAGCTCTACCCTGACCAAACTTGCATGGATGATGCATCTATTGATCTAAAGATGGACATTTGAAACTTGCTTCGGATGCTGGATCTGACCTGCATTCTTCAAACGAGTGACCAGGTTCAAGTATTTGGAAAATGTCAATCCTCAATGAACTTTAAAACCTATTTAAACAGAATTTGCTTGAATATTGTTGTCAGGATAAATACTAACTGTTAAGGAAATATGATGTGAGATTTGCATTACTTAAACTGATAACATTTGTCGAGGTGAGCTTCATAATCTTTGATTATCTATGCTTTTAAATGAAGTTTCATACTTCATGTGAAATGAAAGTGTCTCCCCTTTGATGTGTCTGTTTCCTCTTTATAAGATCAGAAGAAATTTGAGGCTGACCAGGATCCTGAAGTGAGGAGCAGTCCCTTTCCCATTTTCATGAGCAGAAAATGGGGTAAGATTCATACTTGACCTCTTTGTACCTTTTCCCAGTATTTTGGCTTTCCAATTGATGTTGGCTTTGTCAGGCTTTGACCTATTGATTTTGAATTGACAGGAAGCAGAAATGCAGAGACAGTTCAGAAGAAACATCACCAGAAGCCACAGCAACAGCAAAGGAAGCTTATATGGAAGTTTTTTTGATTTTCTCCCTTCTTTCCCCAACCCCCTGGCCCCTGCTGACTCAAACATAACTAACCATCCCCTTCCCTTTCCCCCTCATTCGTCTTCCTGAATTCACTGTCATTGTTTTCTGATTTTTCAATGAATTGTGTTGTACTGATTTTATTCACTTGAATTTTTGTGATTTGTTGCATTGTTTTGAAGTCTTACTAATTTATGCCAGTTTATACTTTCAGGGACTCGGAAGAGGAACAACGATGGAGGAGCAAGGTTGACCAACAGAAGAAGACGAGATGACGAGTCCATTTCCCATCTTTTTACAGCAGCCAACATGGCCCAAAGTGGTAAGTAACTCTTCGTGATTTGTTGCATTCTTTTGAAGTTTTACTAACATTGTGCCAGTTTTATACTTTCAGGGACTGGGAAGAGGAACAACGATGGAGGAGCAAGGTCGACCAACAGAGGAAGATGAGATGACGAGTCCATTTCCCATCTTTATACAGCAGCCAACATGGCCCAAAGTGGTAAGTAACTCTTCGTGATTTGTTGCATTCTTTTGAAGTTTTACTAACATTGTGCCAGTTTTATACTTTCAGGGACTTGGAAGAGGAACAACGATGGAGGAGCAAGGTCGACCAACAGAGGAAGACGAGATGACGAGTCCATTTCCCATCTCTATACTGCAGCCAACATGGCCCAAAGTGGTAAGTTACTTTTCGTGATTTGTTGCATTCTTTAGAAGTTTTACTAACATTGTGCCAGTTTTATACTTTCAGGGACTGGGAAGAAGAACAACGATGGAGGAGCAAGGTCGACCAACAGAGGAAGACGAGATGACGAGTCCATTTCCCATCTCTTTACAGCAGCCAACATGGCCCAAATTGGTAAGTAACTTTTCGTGATTTGTTGCATTCTTTTGAAGTTTTACTAATATTGTGCCAGTTCTATACTTTCAGGGACTCAGAAGAAGAACAACGATGGAGGAGCAAGGTCAACCAACAGAAGAAGACGAGATGACGAGTCCATTTCCCATCTTTATACAGCAGCCAACATGGCCCAAAGTGGTAAGTCACTTTTCGTGATTTGTTGCATTCTTTTGAAGTTTTACTAACATTGTGCCAGTTTTATACTTTCAGGGACTGGGAAGAAGAACAACCATGGAGGAGCAAGGTCGACCAACAGAAGAAGACGAGATGACGAGTCCATTTCCCATCTCTATACAGCAGCCAATATTGCCCAAAGTGGTAAGTAACTCTTCGTGATTTGTTGCATTCTTTTGAAGTTTTACTAACATTGTGCCAGTTTTATACTTTCAGGGACTCGGAAGAAGAACAACAATGATGGAGCAGGGTCGACCAACAGAGGAAGACGAGATGACGAGTCCATTTCCCATCTCTATACAGCAGCCAACATGGCCCAAAGTGGTAAGTAACTCTTCGTGATTTGTTGCATTCTTTTGAAGTTTTACTAACATTGTGCCAGTTTTATACTTTCAGGCACTCGTAAGAGGAACAACGATGGAGGAGCAGGGTCGACCAACAGAGGAAGACAAGATGACGAGTCCATTTCCCATCTCTATACAGCAGCCAACATGGCCCAAAGTGGTAAGTCACTTTTCGTGATTTGTTGCATTCTTTTGAAGTTATACTAACAATGTGCCAGTTTTATACTTTCAGGGACTCGGAAGAGGAACAACGATGGAGGAGCAAGGTCGACCAACAGAAGAAGACGAGATGACGAGTCCATTTCCCATCTCTATACAGCAGCCAACATGGCCCAAAGTGGTAAGTTACTTTTCGTGATTTGTTGCATTCTTTTGAAATTTTACTAACAATGTGCCAGTTTTATACTTTCAGGGACTCGGAAGAAGAACAACAATGATGGAGCAGGGTCGACCAACAGAGGAAGACGAGATGACGAGTCCATTTCCCATCTCTATACAGCAGCCAACATGGCCCAAAGTGGTAAGTAACTCTTCGTGATTTGTTGCATTCTTTTGAAGTTTTACTAACATTGTGCCAGTTTTATACTTTCAGGGACTCGGAAGCGGGACAACGATGGAGGAGCAAGGTCGACCAACAGAGGAAGACAAGATGACGAGTCCATTTCCCATCTCTATACAGCAGCCAACATGGCCCAAAGTGGTAAGTAACTTTTAGTGATTTGTTGCATTCTTTTGAAGTTTTACTAACATTGTGCCAGTTTTATACTCTCAGGGACTCGGAAGAGGAACAACGATGGAGGAGCAGGGTCGACCAACAGAGGAAGAGGAGATGACGAGTCCATTTCCCATCTCTATACAGCAGCCAACATGGCCCAAAGTGGTAAGTAACTTTTCGTGATTTGTTGCATTCTTTTGAAGTTTTACTAACATTGTGCCAGTTTTATACTTTCAGGGACTCGAAAGAGGAACAACGATGGAGGAGCAAGGTCGACCAACAGAGGAAGACGAGATGACAGGTCCATTTCCCATCTCTATGCAGCAACCAATATAGCTCAAGGTTGTAAGTAACAAATTGATTATTTAAATGAAGTTTGTCATTTGTTAGGGAATGTGAGTGATTCTCCTTTGATGTGTTTGTTTTCTCTTTTGAAGCTGAAGAAATTTGAGGCTGACCAGGATCCTGGAGTGAAGAGCAGTCCCTCTCCCAATTAACATTGTTCATGAGGAGAAAGTGCGGTAAAATTCATACTTGACCTCTGAGCACCTTTTCCCAATATTATGGCTTTCCAATTGATGTTGGCTTTTTCAGGCTTTGACCTGTTGAGTTTGAATTGACAGGAAGCAGAGATAGCCACCTCTGAAGGTCAGTCTGGAGTGTTTTCTGCTGCATTCAGAAGGTATGGGGTGTATAGTAGTTGTAAGTAGCGTTACAAAGGTGTTTCTTAGTCTTAGGTTTAGTTTGTATAGTATTTCCGGTAGATGCAGTTGTGTTGTAGTTTGATTAGTAAGTAGGCTTTAGTTGATAGTTAGACAGCTTAGAGGAGTGTAGGTTATTATTGTAATTAAGGTATTTGTTAGTTAGTGCATGATTAGTGCTTGTGGTGGATAGGTTTGCATGATTAACACCCTAACAAGCAGGGTTCTCCATGAGCTGTTTTACTGTGTTGGTCCCGACACAGAAAAATGTTCTCCGACACAGTAAAGATTCAAATTTTATCTGTGCGACACATTAAAAATTTTGCTGACACAGTAAGATCTGTGATAATAAAAAAAATTGAAACATACAAATTCTCTCTATCTGAAACATAATTGATCAAACAATTCTACCCTCTTTCAATTCTATAAGATACCTAGATCACTTAATTGTGCTTTCACCTTGCATAATCAATTATTTCAAACTTCCATGTAACGCTTAATCGGTACTAGTAGTTGCAATTAAAGTACATTGTATTATTTTTAAAAATATATTTAAATGTCTTTTCTTTAGAGCCATGGCTCTAGAATTATGTTTGCAATGTAAATCAAACATAACACTGTACCAAAATCATTTACTTGATGTAAATAAATAGTTTTCAATTTTCAAGGAACTTTTAAAAGTATTTTACTATTCCGAAGTCTCTTTTTTTATAATTCCTTAATTCGATCAATAAAACTGACAAAAAAATTATGACAAATTTGCTTTAAAAAATTGTAAGTAGTTCAACTTTATAGACAAGAATTTCCTCTGCATTTCACAACATGTGCTAATATTTTCGACCATACTATTTTTGTTACGAATTGGTGATTTTTTTTTTTTAATTGTTTGCATGTATTCTTAAGTAATCATAATGAATAGTGAGTCAGTTGCAAATTTGATCGCTAAAATACCGTGAAATTTTAGTGCTTAGCGTAAACTCTGCAACACAGTAAAATTACAAACAATGGAGAACCCTGAACAAGTAACAAGCTACTAAAACTACTAACGTCTGCTAAATGTTGTGTGACGCGTCTAGTGTGTTGGTGTTAGTGTCTGTGTGCTTGTCACCTCTCGCTTTCAGCCATCACCGCTGGCTAGCAGCAATGCGAAAAGGGGGAAGAAATTCTAATGTCTTCCCCTGCCAGTACATAGCCTCTCCACAACAAGTCCTATGCGATGCCTCCACGTGGAAGTAGACGGATACTGGGTATTATTTTGTCCCAGGCTAAGTTCGCAAGGGCGCACGGGAAGATGAGTCTCAAAAGCATTGGTAAACATCTCATATAGAATCTCTCCTGATAACAAACCCAATTTAGTAGTAGAATCAATTGATATAAGTACTGGTTTTTAAAAGAAGTGAACCTTTGTTCATTTTATGTCTTTGTCATCTTTTTAGCTCACCTGAGCCAAAGGCTAAAGTGAGCTTTTCTGATCACATTTTGTCCGTCGTCTGTACGTTCGTCCATCTGTAAACGTTTTACATTTTCGACTTCTTCCCAAGAACCACTGGGCCAATTTTGACCAAACTTGGTACCAAGCATTCTTGAGTGAAGGGAAATATAAATTGTTAAAATGAAGGACCAAGTCCCCTCACAAGGGGAGATAATCAAGAAAAAGACAAAACTAGGGTTGGGTCATTAAAAAGTCTTCTCAAGAACCACTGGGCCAGAAAAGCTGAAACTTCTGTGGAAGCATCCTGGGGTAGTGTAGATTCTAAATTGTTCAAATCATGACCCCCGGCGGTTGGGCGGGGCCACAATGGGGAATCAAATTTTTACATAGAAATATATAGAAAAAATCTTTGAAAATCCTCTGCTCAAGAACCACTGGGCCAGAAAAGCTGAAACTTGTGTAGAAGCATCCTGGGTAGTGTAGATTCTAAATTGTTCAAATCATGACCATCGGGGGTAGGGTGGGGCCACAATGGGGAATCAAAGTTTTACATAGAAATATATAGGAAAAATCTTTGAACCTTTGAATCTTAAGAACCACTGGGCCAGAAAAGCTGAAACTTTTGTGGAAGCATCCTGGGGTAGTTTAGATTTCAAATTGTCTAAGTTTTGATCAGTGGGGTAGGGTGGGGTCACAATATGTGTTACAAGGGGGAAATCTGGTAAAGAACAGAATGGTCAAAGCTTCTCAGGTGAGTGATGTGGCCCATGGGCCTCTTGTTTGTAAAATTTCACATTTTCATCTTTGGTCAAATTCAACGAAACTTGGCAAAGAGTATCCTTGGATAAATGCCATTATGGGATTTAAGTTTATTCAAATGAAGGCCCACTCCCTCTTCAAATGGAAGATTACTACAAATAAGAGAAAAATTAAAGACATCTTTTAAAAATCTTCTTTTCAAGAAACACTGAGACAGGAAAGAGACACTTATGTGGCATCATCCAGGTAGTGTAGATTCAAAGTAAAATCAAGACCCCATGTTGGTGTCAGAATAGGGGATCAAAAATATATATAATACTGTAGATTCCTTATTTTTCGCGAGTAATTATCGTGAATAGGCTTTTCACCGTCAAATCACAAGAATAATAATTCGCAAATGCATGGTTGGTTAAGAGATTTTACATAGATTTCAGCACCATAAAAATAAAGGCGAGTAATTTAATTTGTGTGTGGTGCTTCTCACGAAATTACGCGAAAATTAATTCCACGCACATATTTAGGAATCTACAGTATGTAGGGATATACTTTTTTTTCTCAAGCACAATTAGTTATTATGATACCTATGAAAAATCTAAATTGAGACTCCTCATTGCCCAAAACGTATGTGCATGTAATAACATATTCTTAATTGCTATTAAAGAGAGAATTTTCATAAACAGTTTTTCCATTTACCGATTTTACATTATTTTGATTTGAATTTCTGCATATCATTAAAAAGAATATTCCCATGTAAAAGTTGAATGCTACTAAAGAGAGGATTCCCTTGTAAAAATTTACTCCCTAGAAATTTAACTGGATAGTACAATCCCATGTAAAATTCTGTTGGATCACTGAATGATAATATAGGGTGCATTCCGATGTAAAATTTTATTCTTTAAGCAATTTGAATTTTAAATCATTCTTATGTTGATCTGTATGATTCACAAATGCTATTAAAGAGAGCATTTACATTTAAATTTTTAAAAGTCGAAATTCACTTCCATTTACATGTAAAATAGTTGGGTTTCTGTTTGCTAGGTATTTAAGAGATCATTTACATGTAAAAATAGTATAACAGTATGGAAGATTATTTTGAGTTTGGACTGTACGTATAACATTCTTTTTGTATGCCCATCTTAAGACAGGACATATTATGGTATGGCACAAAAAATCCCACATTTCTCAAAAATCATATTTTCTTTAATCTAACTTAAAATATCAATGCTTATTAAGATTATAGAAAAGTGATCTGTGATGTCTTGCAATACCATAGGTTTTTGCAAATAGAAAAACTAAAGTATGCTATACATGTAAGTACTGTATTTAAAAAATGCAATTTTTTTCTAAGAACCTGGATACCTTTTTTATCTTAAATTATTTGTATTCAGAGACATTTTTATGAGCAAACATGTATCTGCTGATTTTCAGAACCTGAGGATTGGACTATCTCAAAATGAGTTGGGTTTCTGTTTGTAGCACTTTTAAAAATTGTTTGTTTGCCCTTTCCCGACCGACTGACCGAAAACGTCCCGACTCAAAAACTTTTTTTTTACAGAAAATATATTTTTTAAATTCATTCTGAAATTTTCTCATCCCATCAAATACCCATTTTAAATTCATATTCGGAAGTGTTTTATCTGAGTTGGGAAAGGGCAAGCAAACATTTTTTTTCTTAAAGATGACCTTTCTAGCTATTTAAGTGATCATTTATATACTCAACAAAAAAAGAAACGCATATTCAGATTTAACATGATAATCTTAGTTTTCAGTTTACTCCTTATTTTATATTAGTGATTTTAGAGGGTTTTAATAAAAATCAAACATGTCCTGTGTTGCGAATAGAAAAATGAAGTTTATATCATTGTCGACGCCTCCAGTCTTGGGCCATACCGTCTAAAACATCCATATGTCCTTTGCGACGTGTAAGCGCAACTGGATTTCCATTGTACGGATGTTGTACACAAATATCAGCTCCTCTCAGTCTCTTGCGAACAATTTATGCACTTTTATGCTGATTTTTCCTTCAGCAATTATAGCAGCAGTTTTTACAGCAGTTCTGAATCCTGTGAGGTGCTGAAAAGGGGGGAGGGTCTGACAGTCCTGCCCGGGTGTGGTTTTCTGCGGATAGCCAATTCTTGGTCTTCCGACGTTAGTTTAACTGCAGCAAAGCCCACTGATGTGTTCCAAATGCAGTTGCAGTTTCCTGTTGTGTAGCTCCATTTAGTATCATCGTTAGCCTGGTTGTATTCATCTTTGTTTCGGCGTGGCATTGCAGCATCAACACTTCAATCAAATCTTAAATATGGGTTTAATAGGAGTGATAAAAGTTTCTCCAAATCCAAAATATCAACGAAAATAGACATCTGATTTAGAAAAAATCATGAAAAACAATACTTTCATAAACACGTTTAATCAAGGGAGATAATTCAACACTTGGGGTTTAAAACCCATGTTGTCATTTAAATAGGTCACAGGTATCCAACAAATTAAAATATAGTTGTTCCATGTACATTATAAAAATTTCTTTGACGAGTTAAACAATATGCGTTTCTTTTTTTGTTGAGTATATGTAAAAGCACTTGTATATTTGGGTTTTGGACCGTTTCTCATTCTTGTTTGATGGTATTTCAGTAACATGTTACATGTAGGTGAAACGTGGTAAAGTATAACACGTAAAACAACAATCCTCTACTAAATGTATACACATCATTTTAAACCCTTATGTTCATCTTATCATCATCAAACATTTTATCAATAATCATATAGCATTTGATTCTTAAATATAACGAAACAAAAAAGATACATAGGATATTTATTTAAATACGGTTAACATACACCTCCACCCCTTCATATAACAAACAAAACAATCAATACGAAAATACTGCATATAGACTTGTATATACATCTACTTAAAAATGATAATTTGGAACTTCATGAGGTACAGTATACATGTATTTGCCTTCAGCTATAGATACTATTTTTAGCTAGAAGTATTGTCAACACCTGAAATTACTCTACCAAACGTTGGCAGTCATAATGATTACAGAGAACAGAAAAGATTAAAATGTTAGGTAGTTAAAAAAATATGCACTACATCAGATTCAAATGTTCCTTAAAATCTTCGATAGTACCTGAAATATTCTGTGTTCTTTAACCCGCTAAATCAACGAGTGTTTTAACATTTAAATGGATATTTATATTAATTCCTCATTTCTGATATTTTCCTCTTGTTTGCAAATTTATCCTCCTAGGGCACATGAAATCAAAATTCTCCCTGAAATCCATTTGGCATGAAATACAGAAAGGAATAATATGAAAATAAATTTGGTTCCGCATGTCCTAATTACAGAATTCCCATCTTTTACTGCCTATTCAAATGGAGTCAACATTTTTCCAAACAGTACGGGATAAAATTTACTAATGGCCTTTATGTAACCAC
>PRKT01000372.1:316722-326795 GCA_003671525.1 Saccostrea glomerata | reverse complement strand
CCCCCCCCCCCCCCACCCCCCGCACATTAAGAAATTACTGTATTTTACTTCATATCAATTTCAAGTTTTATGTACAGTGTATGTCGGAAATTGAATTTTTGAAATTAAAAGGCTCATTAATAAAGTTCCAAGTGATCATTTACATGCATTCATACTTTTATAATTATGATATACTAAGTAACAAGTTACTATGAATATACGTCATTTTGGAACTAACTAATTTTTTTTTTGGTTGACACAAAAGCTATTTGACATCATTTCTTTACATGTAAAGAAAGAGTCTCTTAGTGACGATGTTTATTAAGATGCCACTTCTTAAAACTTTGACGATTAAGTTATTTGTAGGAAGCTTCATCTTGAAGCAACTTTTTTGCATGATCATGATGCTTTCCTGCTCGAGAGACTTCACAAGCGTGTGAAAGAATTTTTATCTACTGTAAATGCATCATTCTTTATTTTCCGCGAATACTTAATTTAACTATAATCACAACGGTAGTTATTCAGTGATTATCTTTTTCTCAATATTATTTTAAACATATTTTTTTTTTTGCAAATAATAATGATCATCAGTCCATGGGATTAAATGGAAAATTCCACATTTAATAAATGTACCTTTAACTTCAAACAATGGCTCGCTCTTACCTCGTGTAAACAAACATCATGGCTGCTAGATCTGTATATCAGTTATTACGTCCCCTTGTTTCAAATCACTTCCGTTACTAGGGATGTATTATTGAGCGGAAAATTTAAACTCATAAAAAGCAGCACAATTTTACATCCACAGTTGTTTAATTATTTAAAAATTAAATTATAAGGAATGACTCTAATTCTTGGCCAAATTATTCGATTATAACCTGGTTTGGGTCAGTTTACGCTTTTTTATAATCCGCTTCGCGGCCAAATTATTCGATTATAACCTGGTTTGGGTCAGTTTACGCTTTTTTATTTCGCGGATTATAAAGCGTAAACTGACCCAAACCAGGTTATAATCGAATAATTTGGCCAAGAATTAGAGTCATTCCTTAAATAACTATCGAGATGGAGACGTAACCGTTGAGAGTTGAAAGGCTCAATGGCTTTGAACAACTGAATTTCTTAATCTCTTCACAATTTTACAATTGTATACAGAGATGGTGACAAATAAAAAAGTTTATTACATTTTTACCCGTGAAATACTGTAATTTATTCATTGAATAAAAATGATATACTGTCACTGTGTGAAAGGATATCAAAATTATATCCTGTCACAGTGTGACGAATATCAGAAGTGCGGGAAAACTCTCGATTTCCCTTCCCATAACGAAGATTGCTGTTAAAAATATCTTCCTAGACCTAATATAAGATAGATGAAAATAAATAAACCATTCTGACAGCGAATAAAACTGTCAAAATTACCATAAATATGTTGCAAAATCCATTTTTACAGTGTTTTCACTTTACATAGCTATGACGTCTCAACCGCTGAACTATGATGTCACGTGCCTATGACTGTATTACAACAAGACAGAGGCAAAGGAAAAATCAAAGAATTTTTTTTTTAATGTAATAAACAGAAAATTCAATGTTTTGTAGTTGAATATGGAATTTATTTCACTCGTGAGACAGGATTTTTTGATATTTTCACTCGTGCTTTGCACTTGTGAAAATATCAAAAATCCTGTCCCACTCGTGAAATAAATTCCATATTCAACTACAAAACATTGAATATCCTCTATAAAAAGACTATTTATAGTATGCGTGAGTATGAGGAAGTATGAGGAGAGACAAATAGTACAATTATAGATATATGTATTCACTAGTTCGGGAGCACGTTTTAGTAATGTTTCTAATAAATGTACACAGCTTTCTTAAAAAGGATTGGGTTTTTTTTTCTGAATGTAATTGTATTTTTAAATCGTAATTGTTTTTTGCAATAAACATTTTTTCTTTCATCTATCACGGATGTGCAGTTTAATACGTAATGGAATTCATCGCCTATTTCATTTAAATGACATTTCTAACATAATCTAGTTTCACTTTGTTCATTTAGCCAGCGTCTAATTTCGATAAATAATGATTACAGGTACGAAATTTACAGAAATTAAAAGCATCTTTTCCAGGCAGAATATCCAACTATTTTTCAAATTTTAGTTCGTCTTTGTATATTTTGTAGTTAAGAGTCTTTGATAAATTTTGAACGTCCGAATTCCATTTGTGTTTAAATTGATCAAGTAAAGTGAGTTTTTCTTTCAATTTCAACAAATTTTGTCAATTATTTGAAAGTCCGCAATCGTTTAGAATATTACTTATCCAACAATCTACATCGTCCTCCGATTTACAATATCACTTAATTTGAACAGTAGACTTGATATTTTTGTTTCTTTTCCAAGTTTAAGTTTACACCAATATGAAATAATATGTGTTTGTACATGTTTTTCTATAGACATAGGATGCCAAACGAGTTCACCATATCCATACAATCAGGAGTATATTGTTTAAGTTTCATAAGTAATTTACAGAAATTTAGTTGTACTCTGTCTACAACTGCATTGCATCACATCCGTACAGCAATATAGGCTGAACAATTTGTATTAATAGGTTATGTAAGCGGCCTTTCTTAAGAATTAGAAATATTGCTTTATTTACTTTGTCAATTTGTTTCTGTTTTCCTTCTTTGAATGAACCCGATGCGAAAATAAAATACCAAAATAATTAATTTCACTAATAACTTCAAAAAGCTTTTCTTCGTACTTAAATTCAGGTTTTTCTTTTCTCTTTTCTTCAAGGAAGGGATGTTTTAACATCCACGGCTTCATATTGTACTTTTTGAATTTAAAATACAACGTAATCGAAACATTTTAAGAACTCGCCTTGTTAACAGGATTACAACCAGATTCAGTGGGTAGAAGTCTGAAATTGATAGGGGTGGGCCTGCTTACAACGTTGAAGATAAAAATGTTTTCGTTTTAGTGAAAATTTGCCATTGTTATACATTACACCGAGAATTGGATATAGTATAAAAAAAAAAACGAGAACTGTCCATACTGGACGAATAGTAGTAGTTAAGTCCATACAAGTGTCATAAGTTACATTTCCTTTCGTGGCAGTTCAGTCTTCTATGAATATCAGTTAATTCAATTACCCCAATCATTTAATGATCAACTCTGGATCTCATATATATATATATAAATTGTAATTGTAAATTAGACTTGCTCAATTCTCTATGAAATATTTTTTGTGTGAATACTAGCTTTCTGTAATGCATTTAAACTTTAATACAAAGCTGTGTTTAAGAGTCGGATTAAAGTATTACAGGGAGCAAAAGTAAAAAGAGAGCAATTCTAAATGTACATGTGTATATCATTATTGAAAATGACACATCGCATACAAATATTATTCATACTACAAATTTTGGGCAAGAATAAATTTTTATATTAATTGTAATTTTCAAGATAATAAAAAGTGCCACAAATCTTTGGAATCTGTGAAGAAGTAGTTATATTTTTATACGTCTCTAATATAGAGGGGAGATCTTATTAAACTAACTTTTAATGATTATGGTAATGCATTGTGCATACAAGTAGATCATATCCATGATGTTTGGATCATTTTTTTCGGGCCCGTCACATATTCTGGGCCCATGGTCTAGTTGTATACTGCATAGATATAAATTCATGTTAACGATTTAAAGCACAAACATGCACGTTTATCTCCATTGTACAGTTTGTACATATACATCTGAGCATCGTTCACGCATGTTCATGTAAATGTACATATCACACACCCTATATATATATATATATATAGAGAGAGAGAGAGAGAGAGATAGAGAGAGTGTGTGTGTGTGCATTGTGCTGCAGAGGGGTTAAAAAATAAAATATATTGTCATATAGCTTAAAAGGACTATAATATATCTCGGTATATTTACTATATACGTAATCTTTTTTGGTTTCACAAAAAAAAAAACACAATTAAGGAGCAAGAACTAACAATCATGAGAATATTAGTGCTCAGTGTAATTAAACATTTATACTACAGGTTTTAAATATTTCAGTGATCAAACTGAAATTTCATTATTTTATTTTTTCAATTCATGTGTTCCCCCTCCCCTACTTGGAATACAAACCACACATTTTTTTATTTTTAAATAAAAAAATAAAACATGAGAACACATCATCATTTTTTATTGCACGCAAACCAGTCATCGTTTAGGACCGTATTTTAAATAATACATGTACGTACCCATCATTGATTCAAGGCCCATTATTTTTTTTACCGTAAAACCGCCACTTTGTTTGCAAATAACAGGAAAGAATTTGTTCCTGCTCTTCAATCATATTAACTGTACAATGTAGACAGTCTCTTGATTTTGAAATCACAAGGTCAAAGGTCGTACAAGTACCTCAAAACACAAGAAAAATTTGTTTATTTAAAAGCTTGTTTTCTCTAGACCGGCATTTCAATGAAAAAGGACTACCACCTCTCTTGGGCCCCAGGGGTCATGCGTTGAACGAATTGGAATATGTACATGTAGTTATTAGTTCCTCGTTAAATGATTTTAATATTTCCCTCTCTAAAACAATGTAAAACGTCGGATCCACATCATGTACTCTTTCCAGGTGCCATGGTTTTATGAAGAGACCTGACATTAATGTAAAACTTTGGATCCTACTCATGAGGAGGAGTATGGTTTGAACAAACATGATTTTTTTTTTCATCCATGATAAAAGCGTGTGCAAAAATTTTCATGATATTAGCTCATTGGTTCGAGAAGAGAAGCGTTTTAAAAAGACATATTTCACCTATTTTGCTATTTTCTTCCCCTGAAAAGAGTCTTTTATATTACACAAGGAAACTTAGTTCCAAGTGTTATCGAAATTGACTTAATATTTTCAGGGGAAAAAGTTGAATAGTGAAACATACAATAAATACATAAAATAAGTGCTTACATCCTTCAGCACATTTAGCATTCATTTTGTAAACTTTAGCACCAATGTTTTTTTTTATTGATGTGCTGGATCAAAATACGCTTAAATTCATGAAACAAATGTTCTACTGATGTGTTACTAGTATTCTGCATCTCATGCACTGTGATCTTGGTACAATTTTATAGGACCCCAAACATACAATGTTACAGTCGAATTTGAAACTCAAAAATGCTCTCCATCAGTGCAGTGACGGTAAAATGTGTGATAATTTGTTCTGAAATTGTGAAAAATGTACTTTCTTTTCATGCACAAGAGAATGAAAGAAAACTATTGAAGGTGCATTCACACCCCGTTCTTGCTCCGTCACAACACGTGCGATAAGGATCCCTGTGACGGTACATGTACATATTGTCTCCCTGCTCTCAGTGTGCACACTGCTGTCCATCAGTACAATTTTAACCGGCAATAATGACTGTGTGCAGTGAACAGTTTTCTTATCCAAAAAATTATTGCAGTATTATTACTATATTCGTGGAGAAAGAGAGAGAGAGAGAGATTTAGTTTTTCTATGAATTTATTTTCATCACATTAATCCAGTCTCTCCCCTTTTTACAGTGTAGCTTGCATGAAATTGTAGTAACTTTATGGAAGTTAAAAATAATAGATGTATGTACAAAAAGCGTTCGCCTCGTCTTTTGATAATGGTACGTGATGTCATAAACAAATGCTAGTACAGTTCTACATCATCATCATCTTAATGTACATCAAACGTGGGATTTGAAACTGTTATAGATACCAATGTAAATAATTATGGGCACCAAATAATTGATATTTGTAGGAGTAATGAACTGTATATTGTAAATAGCCGTTTAGGCAACGACAAACTTAAATGAGATCTAAATTGTAAAAATGGCAGCACTGCAAATTATGTTTAGCCAGTGTGCATATTTTTTATTTGTTCATGAATCTAGTTTGACGTCAAATTTTGTAGCTTGTATTCTGATGTACTTAATGACTCAATATAGTTGAAGTTTTTTACAGTCTTCTGACTATGCATTTCCTCTCTCTTGTGATTGGTAGAAATTGCATGATGAGAAAATTTTCAATTATTTCATTGGTTGAAATGCAGTTCAAGGCAAGGGAGATAACTTTCTGATGATCTATTTTTCGTATGACTTAACAATTTTGCAAGATTCTCAATCTTAAAAAAATGACAAAACGAACAACAAAATTAGCAGTAATTATTTCTTAATAACATGATATTTTTTATAGCAATAAATAAAAAGTCTCTTTAATTTCATTACAAATAAAATTTGACAGTTATTACTTGTAGGCTTTAGAATTTGTTCTTAATATTCTTTTCCCCTTTCTTGTTTGAAGAGTGAAATGGAATCAGCCGAGGTTTGCCGAAAGCTCTCGGCCAGTCAAAGTTTACGGAGATGACCGAGCGACAACCTTGATAGGGCTAATGCCCGTAAAAAGCTAATTTAAAAATACAAAATCAAGAAATTCAAAACAATTATACGGCCTGTTAAGTGTAGTCTGTTTGCTGTTTAAAATTGTTGCTAAAGACGGTAAGCTTTTTTTAAAAAGCTCTACTTGTTCTCTTTGTCTAGTTGTAAGAGTGCAATTTCAAATGATACATATTTCAATCACTCATGTGTAAAATTATGGTGTCCTAACAAATCAATAGAGTTCTGTGGTAATATTGAAACCATGCTGTGAATAAAATTGAAAGCAGGCTTGATCTTGGAAATGACAATACCCATGTAACAAAGGAAAATATCAACCTTATATCACTCAATATTTGTAATGTGTTTTTCAGTGCGGCAAAAGAAACATTTGGGTATCATTAAGATAGAAGAGTTTGGATTGATAGTGTTGTTCACTATTTATTGAATTATTAGAAATTCGTTTGATGAGTTTACACAATTAGTAACGTATTTCCAACTCAGCCTATGGCGCTTCTTATCCTTTTTTTTTTACAACAGACAGGAAAAGATGTTCAAAACAACTTGGATATTCCCAGATTTATTACGTATTTCTTTCCGACTGCAGTTTGGTCTTGACGACACGACTGTCCATCTCCAATTTATTAATAAATAACAAGTTTGAGCAAAATAAATAAAACACAAAGAAGAAACAGGGTGACATCATAGATAGACAATTAAATCAACGCATCAGATAAATAGCATTGTTACTATTCTTGTCGTGGTCAAGGTGTGAAAATTACCTATTGGGATTAACTCTGTTTAACGCAGATTGGTAATTTGATCAATTGAAAATAGTTCTCATGGAAGTTTGGTATTAAAGGATAAAAAAAGCTTGCATAAAAATTATCACAAATGGTTTAATCTGGAGAGTAGGAATGCACGAAAAAAGTTTCATCTAGCTAAACGTATGTATAATCGACATAACTCGACCGAAAATAATTTAAAATGCTATGAGTAAGATATACAAAAAAGAAAAAATGGATAACAGTACTACTATTAAATATTGCAAAAAAAAAAAAAAAATTAACGACTTGCATTCTACAAACCCCAAAGATTACTGGAAATTCCGAATGCATCGGATAAAAATAAGTAAAAGTGCTGTTGTTATAACTGACATGTATAATTATTTAAAAGATAGGAATGAAGATAAATTAAAATCAATGTTCATACATGTAATATAGATTAATAAAAAGATGTAGCGAATTTTTTCTCACAATTTTTTAGATAATCTCCTAAATTGTGCTATTAACGATGAAGAAATAGTGGACAGTGTCAAAAAGCTTCACAATGACAAAGCCTGCATGTTGTTCTTAAGGTCAAGATCTAGTAAATGAAAGGTGCCTACAGGTTTTTTTTTTCAAATTTGAGAGATGAATTCATTTTATGCATGATGCTTTACAGCCTGAGTCTGATCAAATAGGGTGTATCGGGGCATAATTGTTTTGGTAAACACAATTAAAATACATGATTGAACTGTCATTTTTAATGAAAAATGAAGAAAACTAGACATAAATATGGGAGTTTTTTGCATATCGGATAAAAGAAATGTTGTATATATAATGTATTATTTGTTCTAATTAATTACTACTCCATAGGAGATGCACATCAAACATTAGGAATGGGAAAATCATTGAAATCTTTGTACAAAGGATGACATGCTTTTCTTACTTGCACTCTAATCTGTGTTTTTTTTTATAATTGAATAATATTTGACGGGCTATCATACGACGTGGCGGTGCACTTTTTTTGGTTATAGTGTTGTGTTAAATGATTTTATAAATTATGTTTGCATTAGATAATATTAACCTGGTTAAACAAGCAAGAAATCATAAAATTACTATGAAAGGTATACCCATCATGTAGATACATACATATATATATATATATGAATATTCATAGTCATTTACATACCACATTTATGTACATTACATATTTACTGGATACACACTTTCAAAGCTGATCAGTTTGTAGCTCTAAAGATTATATATGGAGGGGTGGAAAGTATATATTTTGTTGGCTTGGCTGCATAGTTTATAAACGCAAATTATCAATGGCCATATATGCAGTAGAAAAATTACGTGTGAGTCAGTTCTCCCTATAGGCCAATTTCTGGTATTTTGTGCTGAATTTATTCTTTATTTTATGAATCTGTGTGATCTGACATTTAAAAGTTGCAAAAGTCCAATTTATATACAGTATTAAGAAACAATTGGAATTTTGTAACAAGCCGCTGACATTTGATCAAGATAATTGGATGACTGAAATGTTAGTTATTCGAGTGACGCGGCTTTATACCCTATCGAAAGCCCGCCATTTAGTTCTGCAAAACGCAGAGAATATTGGATGTAACATAAGCATATTCTTGACAGGGAGGGAGTTAAGGTTGAAGTTAATCAGTAATGAAATATATATGTACACAGGCTGTTAAGCCTACCATGATTTGTTAAGAATTTTCTATTACAACTTTCACTACCGACAATTATCAAAAAAGTTGAGATTGATGATAGTTTATTGTGCTGTAAAACAATTGCATCCTATCAACAGACCATTAGAACACTATCATATAAAATGTGGTCAATTACTTGCATATCATAGTATTGATTCTTTTTCTATCAGTTCTATCTAAAAGTAGTCCACATCATCAAAAGATCTTATTTTAATTCTAAATATAAAAGACAGCTAAAAAAAACTTGTATTAAACAAGTAATACTTAAAATGTCAAATTTAAAATTCTTTTTAGTTCTTAGTTAATTACTACTCATTTGCATTTCTTTGTTGTCTTGATAATTTAACTGTGATGTTTCTGAATGTTTTCCTCTGTAAAAATTATAATCCTACCATGGAAATTTTAAAAATTGAAGGCACATTTACTAAATCATTATGATAGTGTCTTATTGAAAGTAAAACTATATGCTCTGTGTAATAGTCTTCAGAATTACAAGTGATCAATAGAAAATCAATTAATCAGATTGGTAGTACAATGTAGTATATAATTAGTTTAATTTTCACATTTATGTATCAACAGAAATATATTATTTACCTGCTTAATCTTTGAAAAAAATGAAACCAATAAGAAATCAATAAAATCAATCAAATTCTGAAAAAGAAATTAATTTTGAGTGAGGCCAAAATTGAGGCCAAAAATTTTTACAGAGGCCAAATTTGAGGCCAGGCCAACTTTCGAAGCCAGGCCAAATTTTGGTTTGAAGCCAAATTAGAGGCCAAAAATAGAGGCCAGGCCAACTTAGAGGCCAGGCCAGGCCAAAGGGGCCAGGCCAGGTTTTCAGACTTTGATAAACTGGCCTGCCTGTATGATAACGGTATACAGAAAGGTGATCAGTAATGTTTCGAGTCCGCTACTGACACGCTCATTGGCTGATAAAAACTCTCGCTGACAGAGAATTTAAATTGTCGGGGAAACCAAAGCAGATCACCGAGTGTAGTTCTCTGTGCAATTAATCTAACTCGGTCACAATATTTTCCCCCCATTTTTATTTTTAATTCCAAAAGAAAATTAATCCTTTATCTCTTTAGAAATTCTGCAAATCCATTAATTTTTTAGGCTTCAGTGGGTGTACCATTTCAAAGAAATAAATGAACGTAAACAGATATTATTTACCGAAACCTAAAATCTTCCATACGTGTGTGTGAATCTTTGCTTGAGAGTGTGTAT
>PRKT01000372.1:300326-313612 GCA_003671525.1 Saccostrea glomerata | reverse complement strand
CCCCCCCCCCCCCCCCCCTCACTTTCAAAAACAAGACTGTCCATTGCCTCATAAGTAGCAAACAACTTGAAATTGATGCACGATGTTTTGTTCGATGCCTTCATAATTTACTCTAATGAAATAATTACCCCTCACCCCAATGTAAACGTTTACATAAATAACTTATCATGATTATAGGTTCTATAGATATTGATTGCATTAGTCAGGCAAGCTTTTTTGAAAAACCATTACTTGTTACCATTCTAGTTTTTAGAAATAAGACTTTGTCTGATTATCTCGGACACAAAAAACGACTCAGCGGATAAAAATTTGTCAAAGCTATAAAATATTTACAAAGACTATATATAACGGACAATTTACCCATATATTTCATTCCTGTTTAGAAACTCTAACGTGCCTCTAACACATATACCCTTTAAAGGGTGTACGAAAAAGTACACTCAAATACATGTGCATGAAATAAAACTAGTATTAGGATTTTATGCGATTTTAGTGGGCTGAATTTAGGTCAGTCTTCTGGTGTGTTCACAAAGCAGTAAATATGTATTGCGCAGTAATTCGCACGGTTATTGCATAATCATTAGAATATCACGTATGAGAAATACCATCATCGCAAACCATAGCCAAAATGTTTGATCCTCTCCCATTCTGGAGAAAGCTCCATGAGCATATATACAGACTCCGATCGTGACTTGAGACGACGGAAAATAGAGAGAGAAAAACATTTTGTTATTCTTTTTTTAATTTTTTTTCCAGCAGAATACGAGGGTTGTCATGTACAAAGCGTTGTTCTCGAAAAATACCCCAGGTAGTAGGCGCTGCAAGATGTAATTTTAATTTCGCAAGTATTTATTTATCATATTTTAGTGTATCTGAATTCTTTTGATAAAATATAGACAATTTTTAAAAAAATTAATACTTCATTAACATGCTTCAATGTACTTACGAACGATAAAAAAAAAACGGTTTTAAAAATAATACTTGAATATTGTTTCGAAATAAAAGTATTAAATAAATTTTGGTAAAAAAATTATCCTATTTTTCATTCACTATCTATTGTGTCGTCTTTTGGAAAATTAAAGGACATCTGCTTAATTATTTTATCAATTTATCAGTTTATCAAGCATCCGAAATGGGAAAGTGGTAAATCCACGAAAAACGGCGGACGTCGCGCATAGTATTGGGGTTAGAAATCGCGTAACTTGTAACACTGTAAACGACGGGCTTTAGTATTTTTGGTCATTTTATCGTTTTGGCTACATGGAATTTTTTTGCCAATTTGTATGATGCCTCTATAATTCCCTGTAATGATGTCACACAAAATTAATTGATAAATTTCCAATTTACTAGCCCATTCCGACTGTGTGTAAAATTGGAAGCATTCCGTAATATGCTGTGATTTTGACAAGTCACAACAAAAGAAAGAATGTTTGTTAAAGATTTTTTTCTATATAACAAGCTCTTTTCGTAAAACTAAGTTGATAAATGAAATGTGCAACTGAAGAAGTAGTCAAATGACTCTTTTAAAAATTTTAAGCAAGTAGTAGGAGAGATAGACTTGCTCAAGTCTCTCTGTTTTAGTGCTCTCTTTCATACTTTTTGATAATGTCAAACATTTAACTATGACAGAGAGCAGGAGACAGCAATACAAATAAGAAAAAAGAATTTGTAAAACTATTTATGAAAAATAAACAATAAAAACATAGAGACTTGAGCAAGTCTATAGGAGAGATTAATAGAGCGATCCTGATGTCTAGTCGGTTTTGTTACTACGACACAAATATGCGTATTTAACCGAGCGTACAGCATCAATGTAAGCTGTTTTCTCTATTTACTGGAAAAAACTTGGAGCAGAAAAAATCTTATTTTTAAAATGTGCAAACAAATAAATTTTTGCGTTTAAAGAAACACTTAAAAGTAGGACATTTTTAAGAAAACAGGAGCAAAAATCGGATGTCTAGTCTAATTTGTTACGCCTTAATTTTTTTGACGTTTTTGCGCTCAAACGACGTATGCAATAACGTCAGAATTGAATATTTTGACCTTACAAAATTAGCCCTAATTCTGTGTGCGACGTCGGCGGCGTTCGATGGTGATACTACGCACTGGAAAGCAGTTCAGTTTTTTCCTCTTTAGTGTACTAGAGAAATGGGAGTTTTCTAAGCGAAATCGTTTTAATCAAATCCAAGGGTAGAACAAACAGCTACAGGAATAGCGGAAGGCGCTGTCAATGTTAACAGCCAATATATACCGGTATAAGATTCTTTAGTTTAAATTAATGATAGTAAATATATTGTCCATAACTTTAGTTGTAATATTATTCCACTGAATATAATAAATAAGAAGTTCAACGTTTTGATATATATATATATATATATTTATTAAAGCATGGGTCTACAGTGACGGTCGAAACTACAACTGATTAATTTCCCTAGTACTACAGTGATATACAGTATTAACATGCGGGCATAATGTACAGCTGCATAAACAAATGCATCCTGTGAAACTGTCTGTGTGGCCAGATTCTCACGATCAGTTCATTCAGCATACATCATTTGTTCGGATAACTCCTCCTACAGTTTTCAAGTAAGGAACTTTTTTGTTTTGCAGATCAATTGTACATATATCAGAGATGTGCATACTACTAGGATTTTGATTTTTGATAATTTTTGAGAAAAATACCAGGTATTGAACTTAGTCCTTTTGATGCAAAATATGTTCATAGGGTACATTGAATGATATTGTTGAGAAGTTTTTCATAAGAATACCGGTATATAGGAAAAAATCTGCTGATGAAGAGTTACTCAGGTCTCTTGTTATGTTGGATGTTCATGTGTACTTTTTTTGTTTCCTTAGTTTAACAAAAGAAGTTGACAGGTTATTGAGAACATTGGGCATGGCAAATCTGGTAAGTACCTGTAAAGCTGTTGATCCATTAAAAAAATCATCTTTCTTCACAAATCATAATCAGAAATTCACTTGTCATAAATTATTTTCTGAATGTAGGACTTGTTCCCCAAAATAAGTACTTGTTCAGCGTGGGGCTATTTTCAGTTTATTGTACCTGATGACCGTTGATTTTATTAACTTTTCAAAAATTAAAAAATACAACAAATAAAGATGAATATTTATACAAGGGCATCGGCAAAAGGGGCAGCAAGGGCCTCGGTAGGTGCCCCAACGATTCCCCCCCCCCCCCCCCCCCCCAAAAAAAATGATGATAATAATTCAAAAAACAAAATAAAAAATTCTAATGGCTATATCTGCTAATTGGAGTGGCAAGCAGGCATGTGCAATTGGGGGCTGGCCAGTTTTTTCTGAAACATAATTTTTTACTATTGAAAATGTTCTATTGAAAGGGTGATCCCCCCTTCTTTTTTTTGCTCACCTGAGCCTAAGGCTCAAGTGAGCTTTTCTAATCACAATTTGTCCGTCGTCTGTCTGTCCTTTTTCTAGCTGTCCGTCTGTCTGTCTGTCCAGCTGTCTGTCTGTCTGTAAACTTTTCACATTTTCGACTTCTTCTCAAGAACCACTGGGCCAATTTTGACCAAACTTGGTACAAAGCATCCTTGGGTGAAGGAAAATTTAAATTGTTAAAATAAAGGGCCAAGTCCCCTCGCAAGAGGAGATAATCAAGAAAAGATAAAAATAGGGTGGATCATTAAAAAATCTTCTTCTCAAGAACCACTGGGCCAGAAAAGCTGAAACTTATGTGAAAGCATCCTAGGGTAGTGCAGATTCTAAATTGTTCAAATCATGACCCCTGGGGAAAGGGTGGGGCCACAATGGAAAATCAAAGTTTTACATAGAAATACATAGAACAAATCTTTGAAAATCTTCTTCTCAAGAACCACTGGGCCAGAAAAGCTGAAACTTATGTGGAAGCATCCTGGTATAATGTAGATTCTAAATTGTTCAAATCATGACCCCCGGGGGAAGGGTGGGGCCACAATGGGAAATCAAAATTTTACATAGAAATATATAGAAAAAAATCTTTTAAAATCTTCTTCTCAAGAACCACTGGGCCAGAAAAGCTGAAACTTATGTAGAAGCATCCTGGGGTAGTGAAGATTCTCAATTGTTCAAACATGACCCTCGGGTAAAGGGTGGGGCCACAATGGGAAATCAAAGTTTTACATAGAAATATATATAGGAAAAATCTTTTTAAAATCTTCTTCTCAAGAACCACTGGGTCAGAAAAGCTGAAACTTATGTAGAAGCATCCTGGGGTAGTGAAGATTCTAAATTGTTCAAATCATGACCCCCGGGGGAAGGGTGGGGCCACAATGGGAAATCAAAGTTTTACATAGAAATATATAGAACAAATATTTAAAAATCTTCTTCTTAGAAACCACTGGGCCAGGGAAGCTGACACTTATGTGGAAGCATCCTTGGGTAGTGTAGATATTAAATTGTTAAAATCATGACCCCCAGGGATAGGGAAAGGCCACAATAGGGAATTCCAAGTTTTACATAGAAATATATAGAACAAATCTTTAAAAATCTTCTTCTCAAGAACAACTGGGCCAGGAAAGCTGAAACATATGTGGAAGCATCCTTGGGTAGTGTAGATTTTACAAAGAAATATACAGAACAAATCTTTAAAAATCTTCTTCTCAAGAACCACTGGGCCAGGAAAGCTGAAACTTATGTGGGAGCATCCTTGGGTAGTGTAAATATTAAATTGTTAAAATAGTGACCCCCAGGGGTAGGGCAAGGCCACAATAGGGAATTCCAAGTTTTACATAGAAATATATATAGAACAAATCTTTAAAAATCTTCTTCTCAAGAACCACTGGGCCAGGAAAGCTGAAACTTACGTGGGAGCATCCTTGGGTAGTGTAGATATTAAATTGTTAAAATAGTGACCCCCAGGGGTAGGGCAAGGCCACAATAGGGAATTCCAAGTTTTACATAGAAATATATATAGTTATGTGTTGTTAATGTCATATTCAGTCAAGTAGTGATCTAATTTTAGAATTGGTGCCCTGGGAAATATTTTGATTGCCCTATTTCTGTTGTTTTTAAGCAGCATCTCCCTCTATCAGTTTATTTTGCTTTATCATATAATTATGAAATTGTCATTCTATGGATCCTTAACAGAGTTGTATTATACTCAGGTGACCGTTAAGGCCCTTGGGCCTCTTGTTTGTAAGTATAGATTTATATAGGAACCACTTTTTAAAGGTTTAACAAAGGGATATATTAAAAATCCTCTCCTCAACAACAGCAAAGCCATAATTAGTCACATTGATATGGAAGCAACTGCAGATAGTTTAGATTCAAGTTTGTTGAAATCATGACACCGGGGGGTAGGGTGGGGTCACAGAAGCAACCAAACTTTTACAAAATTTATGTTAAAAATCTACTGATGAAGAACAGCAGGGTCATATTGACTCAGGTGAGCATTGTGACCCATGGGCTTCTTGATATAAAAGTACCACCTGTTTCTAATATTTCTGAAAGCCCTTGTGTTCCTATATCAAACATGAGTAATTAGTATACATGTTATTTCAATTTATTTTTCAGATTCAGGAATTTGAAGCAAATGTTCTAAGACATGTGCATGATGATAAAGAGGGCAACTTTTTTGCAAGTGTATCTCACTTTAAAGAGGGAAGATACTTTATCAAAACAAAATTTCATGAAGAGTTTCTTGAGAAATTAAAGGATTACAGAGCAACAAAAAGTACCTGGATCTATTTGAATGGAATTGAGGGTTTAGGGAAAACATCAACAGCAATTTACTATGTTTTAAGATGTCGAGAAAATGGTGACCTTTCAGTTCATTATGTTGACTTAAATAAAATTGAAAAGAGAGATGAAGATTTGGAAACTTTTGTTGCTTATTCTAAGAAGTTTGGAGATAAGGACTGTGTTATTGTGGATCATATTACCGTCTATAATACACATTATCTAGAAAAAATTAAAAGAATTGTGGAGCGGCAAGTTGAAGATCCCAAGTTTATTCTCATTGAAACAGGTTTCACCGCAAGCGCTCATAAATTTATGGAATTTGGAAGGAAATTTCAGCTTGACGAAGACTCTTTTCTTAACATATGGAAAGGGTCCTTGGAATACCTACTATCAAAAAAAGACAAGGAGGATACGACTTATGGGAAGAGATTGGGCCTTTTCGACAAAGGAAATGAAGTTTATGATGAATTTTCAAAGGAGTACATAATGACACCTAGATTGTTGAATAGTGTGTTAGAGGATATGTACACCAGAACAGATGGAACAGTTGTAGATGCTTTTGCACAGTATACAATAGAGAAACAAAATAAAATCCTTAACAGTAAAAGTTGTGAAAATAATGAGTATGCCCAGTTTCAGTTACACACTGGTCTTCTCCTTCATTTTATTCCAAACAGAAGTGAAACCATAATGAAAGAGGAATGGGCGCAGGAAATGAAGATTGGGATCAACATATTTGAAGTCGAGCGTTACAAAATTCAAAGAGATGATCTGCAAAGTAATCTAGAATATGCGAGAATGGGATTGGATATTGGTGATGTGTGTGTAAAAATTAAACATCTTGTTCCTAACTTGGCAAACTGCTGGAGAGAAAGATTTCCCTACAACTTAGAACAGATGCTACGTCTTGCAAAAACTATTGGTTTTGATAAAATTTTGCCAATTATGTTTCAGCATGGTGGAGCAAGAAAGGAGTTTGAAAAAATGTTTGTTGAGAGTCAAAAAATGTGTAAATCTGTACCTTTGCCATTTTCCAGTGGTGAAGAAACATTGTATCAGCCACCACAGAAAAGGCAAAAAGTGTTGCAAACACCTTGGAAAGTAGCATCCACTCCTGCTGAAAATTTCTTTGAACAAGATGGAAAAGACTTATCTGCAACTATCAAGATATACCACAAAATCTAAAGGGCCAAGAAAGAAGTGTTGCATTATTTGCACTTTTTATAAAACAACTCTCTAAATCAGTTGATAGGTTTTTGGATCAACTTTTATGGGAATAGACTATTTTGTCTTTTATGGTGACTGTGGAGAAGAAGGGGAGGGATGTTCATCATGTAAAAAGGTTAAGGTTCAGGAAAAAACATTGTACCTTGTTCAAGTGGCAACTGGTGCAGTGCATCGAGGTGATACCCTTGGTCAAGCTTTGAATATTTAGTAAAACAATTTTTTGTGAATGAAAATGTTGTAGTTCATGCTGTTGTTATTGGCGCAAGTAGGAAGAAAGAGTCCTATACATTGACAAAGTGTGCATTTAAAAACATTTCTGTGCTTAACTTGGATGGAACAGAAGGATTACTGCTACAAAAAAACCACCTTCTTTATGATTTTTACTTGGATCTTATCAGGTTCACCTGAGTCTTTTAGGTGAACTGTTGCCACGGATAAGCTGTCTGATACATGTACATGTATACAAAATAGCTAATGTCTGAGGTTGATCATATTTTGTCAAATTTAGGTCACTTGAGGCTTATATTGTCATATGGTGAAAATGTAATAAGAGTTCATGTATGCATAGTTTTGACAATACTAAAGCTAAATAATTAAAACTGAATTGCACAATCTAAAAGACAGACTGATACTCAGGTGGTTGATAAGATATCTGGGCCTCTTGTATTTTCTCTCAAAGCAAGAATCTACGGTGAGAAATTTACTTTATATATATAATCCATACATGTATCAGTATTTTATGTTTAGGGATTGATGTATATATTCATTCTGAAACAAAAGTGATAATTTTATCTTAGACTGTTTTTTAATTAGTCATAATGTTGTGATAACTTTTTTATCACACATATTAACACTGCATTCTTTGAAAATATGTGATTTTGGATGAGAAATGATTACCGTAGTGATTCTATCATTTCCATTCTTATATCCATTGACAGCATGGATCTCATTGCATTATTTCATACTATGTGTATTAACCTATCCATGCTCTGCATGTAAGATAAGTACAAAAGGCTTTATGTTACATTAGGATTAAATTTGTCATTTAGTGTACATTATTTTGATGATTCACTGTAAAAATATCTTTACTTCTGCTAAAATTGAATAAAAAAGGGTAAAAATAATGAACTTGTAATTTATTAACAACACTAAATCAAAAACAGGGGCTGGAACTTGGATATCTGTAATTATGGTTCCGGGTCATGTGTGGGGATCAACTTTTTTCTTCTCAAAAAATTATGAGCACTTGGTTTTATAATTTTTTTAATATGAGCACTTGGTTTTAAAGTTCCGGTACATCACCGTACTAGTTTTTAATGGACATTGGAAATACATAGGTTTTACTTTATCTTATGTTTATACAAGTACATTAAAATAATAAGCAGTTTCCCTGGCTTTTTAATCAATATTTCTATAATAAACAAAATATGTTTACAGAACACAAATTGTCTAGAGGATTGGAGTGGTAATTGCCTTGGTAAAATGCAGGTATCAAAGTAATTTTTCACACATTTTTTTTGTCTTATGTCGAAGAAAATATGTATGTCTTTAATAAGTTGTATATAGAGCCTGGGGTTATAGATGTAGAACAAAGGTCCCTGCCATTAACAGAATTTTGTCTTTCTTAGACATGATAATTTATAGGATAATCTTTTCTTACCTTCTAAGTTTCAATACATATTTCAAAAAGTTGTTAATATGTATTGAACTTTGTTAGATTCTAGTACATGTAGAATCATTTTAGCTCACCTGAGCCAAAGGCTCATTTGAGCTTTTCTGATAAAAATTTGTTCTTTGTTGTCATCGTTGTCCTCATTGGTCATAAACTTTTTAAGTCACCTGAGTAACTTAGGTGACCTATTGCTATCCGTTTTCGTCTGTCGTCTTGCGTTGTGTGTCGTGTGTTAACATTTGAACATTTTCAGCTTCTTCTCTGAAACCACTGAACCAATTTCAACCAAATTTGGCATACAGCATCTATGGGTGAAGGGGAACAAAAATTGTGAATTTCATTGTCCCTGCCCCCCTGGGGCTTGAGGGGTGGGGCCAAAACCACTAAAATTATTGCAATCTTTAAAAATCTTCTTCTTTACTCCTGGACATCAAGCAGGCAAACTGTTGGCATGAATGTAATGAGCATTGAGTCTTCTACCAAAATTGTGAAATTTATGGCCCCAGGGTCAGGGATTCTAGTGCTAGGGTAGGGCTTTATAGATTGTATAGTGAAAATGCATTATTTCTTTGAAAATCTTCTGTGCTCCTGGGTATTAAATAAACACAGTTATCATGAGCAAGAGTGCCTCTTCCAGATTTGTGAACTTTATGGCCCCAGGGTCAGGGGGTTCTAGTGCTAGGGTGGGGCTCTATTGATTATATAGTAAAAATGCACTTATTCTTTGGAAGTCTTCTTCTCTGCTTCTGAGTATTAAATAAACTAACTAAGCACATAGTTATGATAAGCAAGAGTGCCTTTTCCAAAATTGTGAATTTTATGACCCCAGGGTCAGGGGTTCTGGTGTAAGGGCGGGGCTCTATTGATTATTTAGTGAAAAAGCATTTATTCTTTAAAAATCTTCTTCTCTGCTTCTGGGTATTAAATAAACTAAGTAAGTATATAGTAATGATGAGCAAGAGTGCCTCCTATAAAATTGTGAATTTTATGGCCCCAGGATCAGGGGTTCTGGTGTTAGGGTGGGGCTCTATTGATTATATAGTGAAAATGCATTAATTCTTTGAAAATCTTCTTCTCTGCTTCTGGGTATTAAATAAACTGAGTAAGTACTTAATTATGATGAGCAAGAGTGCCTCTTCCAAAATTGTGAATTTTGTGGCCCCAGGATCAGGGGTTCTGGTGTTAGGGTGGGGCTCTATTGATTACTGTAAACCAACTTTTATTCGCGTGCGAGAAATTTTCGCGAAGTTTGCGAGAGCCTTAGACGTCATCGCGAATATTTCTCGCTGCGAACCGGTCATTATAGTCTATGTGTCTACTAACAAGAGAACCTATATAGGCGTGATCGCGAAAATTAATCGTCGTGAACTAGTTTACCCATGGTAAATCGCGAAATAAAGTAGTCGCGAATAAAAGTTGGTTTACAGTATATAGTGAAAATGCATTAATTCTTTGAAAATCTTCTTCTCTGCTTCTGGGTATTAAATAAACTGAGTAAGTAATTAGTTATGATGAGCAAGAGTGCCTCTTCAAAAATTGTGAAATTTGTGGCCCCAGGGTCAGGGGTTCTGGTGTTAGGGTGGAGCTTTTATGATTGATTATATAGTAAAAATACATTAATTCTTTGAAAATATTTTCCTTTGCTTCTCAGTTTTATGCCAATGATCCAAGTATATATATTTATGATCTAGCATCTAGCAAAGTGTTTTTTTATGCCTCCTGGGTCAAAGGGGGGGGGGGGGGGGGGAGTTACATAGTCTGAAAATAAATTAATGTCTTGAAATCTGCTGTTTGGTATTACCGGTAATCAACCATTTTATGATAAAAAGTTGAAAATTTTGAAATATATGGCCCCTGGGTCAGTGGTTCCTTTTGCGTGAGGTGCACAACTGGGTATAAAGTATAAAAACTGGGTTCTCTTTGTTACTCTGATCTACCTCTGGGTATAAAGTAAATGAGTAAGCACGCTAAGATAATAATTATGATAAGCAATGGTGCCTCTTTCAAAACTGTGAATTTCATGGCCTCAGATTTAAAACACGAACCAAATTTAATTGTTTGAAAGTTGTTATATGATACTCAGGTGACCTGTAAGGCCCGTGGGCCTCTTGTTACAATTTCATCTTTTTCTCCAGAACCACTGGGCAAATTTCAAGCAAACTTGCCACAAATTTCAAGCAAACTTGCCATATTTCAATCTACACAACCTGAGGATGCCATTATATTAATATGACTAATCATGGCTTTCCTGTTCTAGAGAAGAAGATTTTTAAAGATATATCCTATAAGTAACTTTGATCCCCTATTGTGGACCCACCCTACCCTCCTGGGTCATGATTTGAACAATTTTGAATTTACACTACCTCAGGATGCTTCTGTATTAATTTAATATGACTTATTGTGGCATGATAAAGATTTTTAAAGATATTTCCTATGTATTCCTAAGTATAACTTTAATGCCCTGTTCTGGCCCTGCCCTACCCCCAGGTGTCATGATTTGAACAAATTTGAATCTACACTACCTGAGGATAATTCTGTATAAATATGATTATAAATATTTGCTGTTCTTGAGAAAAAAATTTTAAAAGATGCAACCAAATTTTCATGAATTCTTAATGTGAACAAACTTCAATCCCCTACAAACTTCCAAATGAAGTAACAATGGAAGTTTTTACTGCACACATAGACTGCTTCATGAAGGTTTATCTTGACCTTGACCCAAGGTCATTTGATCAAGTTCTAGGTCAATTTTGGAAAAATGTCTAATTCCTGTCCTGGCCATATTTTGTAATGGAGAACATTAGAAGCTCATACTCATCACAAATATTGCTTAGGGCCTGAGGGTATTATTGACCTTGACCCAAGGTCATTCCAACAAGTTCAGGGTCACTGGGAGAAAAAGTGTATTTTTCATGTCCAGTCCATAACTTTCTAATGGAGGCTAACTGGAAGTTGATACTTGACACAATGATTGCTTGATTTTTGGAGACTTTCAGACGTGCACCTGCAACCTTATCACTCTCTCTCATTTACAATTAATTAACAAAAATGGATGATTGCTCTGTGACACATGTTATATTGTTAACTGTATTGTTCAGTTATATGAAAATGTAAATGTTCTTAAAACAACAATGTGGTCAAATTAATTCATTCAAAATGCAAATGAACAAATAAAAGAATGAATTATTTATATCATTGAAAATACTGAGATAAAAGATAAAGCTTCACAGTTGATAAACTTCACCTAATGTCATGAAATTACATTTAAAAAAAAAGTGTAAGACATTTTTTTCAAAATAAAACATATAGTCAGAGAACTGTAACACTGAATACATCATTGTATGCAGTATGAAAAATTAAATGCATGAAAACAATCAGTTAAATGTACATGTACATATCCAATTTTTAAAAAGAATTACATGTAAATGCTCCTCTTATACATTTCTACTCACCAAGAAACTTCATTATTAATCCACTTTAATCATATGAGGAAGTTTAATAAGATAAAATATATGATAAAGAATTAATATAATATTTAATTGATATTTGTTCTTTTGGAGAATGAACCACATTACATAAACACTAAAACAAGAACACCCAAATATGACCCATATTTTACCATGGGTATTGTTTTCCTGATTATATACATATGGAATACTTATTGATATCCTAAACTTTCATTTTAAAGTTGTGTGTACTCAAATTTATGAATTCGATCTTTTAAACATATTTAATTTTTTAAAATCTCTCTCTCTCTCTCTCATAGTATCTCACTACCCTTTTTCCAGTTTGTCAAGCAGAAAATTTACCTATTTCAATATAATACTCATCACACTGCTTAAAAACTGCAAGAATGATCTGAGATCTGACACAAAATCATACAAATTAATAACAGGTGCTCTAGCCCATATATTTTGCCCATGCACCAATCAAATTGGACCTATCTATTTTTCATCAATGATTGACACATTATATAAGACTGCTAGCAATAAAAATTGGATGCACATTTCAGTTACCTAAGATCCCTTATTTTGCCCTTTGATATTTAAAGTTTACACAAGAGCTTTAAACATGCAATTATACTGAGGAAAATTGATTCTGTCAGCTTTTTGTAAAAAGTAATTGGCCAATTTAAATTCACATGGGAGTTACATGTAAATAAAATTGATTGATTGCAAAGGTCAGTTTCATTTTTAAGTGTAAAAAAGTGTCGCATGTGTAATGATTTGTACTGTACATATTGTGTCCCCAACCTACCCCAATGATCATAATTTAAACAATTTGAATTCTACACTATCCCAGTATGCTTCCACATAAGTTTCAGCTTTTCTAACCCAGTGGTTCTTGAGAAGAAGATTTTCAAAGATTTTTTCTATATATTTCTATGTAAAACATTGATTCCTTATTGTGGCCCCGCCCAACCCCCGGGGGTCATGATTTGAACAATTTAGAATCTACACTACCCCAGGATGCTTCCACATAAGTTTAAGCTTTTCTGACCCAGTAGTTCTTGAGAAAGAGATTTTCAAAGATTTATTCTGTATATTTCTATGTAAAACTTGGATTCCCTATTGTGGCCCCTACCAACCCCTGGGGGTCATGATTTGAAAAATTTAGAATCTACACTAAAACAGCATGCTTCCACATAAGTTTCAGCTTTTCTGGCTCAGTGGTTCTTGAGAAAAAGATT